>JAMKCH010018540.1:0-21194 GCA_023653785.1 Ophioderma brevispina
AAAGTTGAGTCAATATTTACTCTCATGGATTAAACACACACATTCCGCTTACGCTTCACCCGAACAACTGTAAATACATTTGAGTAACATTTTTGAAATCTAGCTCAACGTTGGGGACAAAGTAGTTTGACGCAGTGACGGATCAGAAATTACACCTTGTTTGCGTCTGCTCTATAAAGCAACGTTGACGACCCCAGAACGTGCAGCCCAAGAATTGCCGCGGACATATCAAGCAGATGACAGCTGGGGTGTCGCGGAAATACTGGCCAGCTGGCTATTCTGATATTTACACCAACGAGTTATATCAAATAATAATTTATTATTGTGGTGATGCAATGACTTCCTCATGATTGTGAAGTGGGGTGGATTCCGGCGTAACCCGGAATAATGTCTACTTACCTGATAATAATAATATAATATTTATTTGAGTTACTCATTAAGCGGAGCCACAAGTAACTCAGGAAAGAAAAAGGGGCTGCAAGGCCAAACACAATGATGTGGATTTCTTTCTGGCTTAGATCGACAACCTTTCAACACCGGTGACTGATGCCTGTAATACTGTGAGCGCTGGTATGGGGATTCCCTATTGCTCAGTAAACATATATGTTGTATTTATGCCGGCATGGTATTTACAGTTAATCTGACAATATATAACAATATAGTTTTAACTGGTGCATGTACATCGACACGACGCCTTACAACGACTGCAGGTGCATCTACTTGGGTGGGAGACAAAATCTTTTTGTTCGCATATCCACTTGGAACTCCTGAGAAAATTTTTTCCTTGGGTATCTGCATTGTAAACCTGAATTATCAGTAAGATCGAAGCATGTTTCACCCAGGTAGTAGTTCCCAATCGTTTTCCCTATACCTCCTGTACAAAACACTTTTTTTTTTTTAATTTTGCATTTTGTAATATTATTGAAATTTACCGTGCTTAATGGACCAGTGGGAGGTATGATTAATACCCTTGGGAAAATCGATAGCTGCTTTGGTGCTATTACAGCTATTACATGATAATCTTTATTTTCATATTTATTCATGTTTTTTTTTACCTTCTTTTCGGAATTCCTACCACTTCACATGAACATGTCGTGTATATCTCGATCTCCTCAGCAGGTATTTGAAGGATAAAACTACAGATGATACATTTGTTGGCCCATTTTTCGAATTTCCCGCTGACAACTATGAACTCATGTGTTTACCAAAGGGCGATTTTCAATCAAAATACCTGTATATGCCCATAAACGCCATGCGCGCCGCAGACAGCACACACAGTTTTGAGGTCATTTGTGTCTGTCTTCTCCTCTCCTGCATAGTTCAATTCCACCAATATAGCAATAAATGTTGGTTGACTAGGTTCCTGATTCTCCGTAGATCCCCCCTAATTGGAATCCCGGCTTCACAAATTCTGACACAAATATGAAAAATCCGATGTTTAACGAACCCGTCCCACAGAATATTTACCCTACGAGTGAAATCTCTCCGCGCAACGTCATGTTGGCACCAAACGCAATATGGTAGACTTGGATCAAAATCTTGGACTTGCACCAGCATTCGTACTGAATGATAGTTGATTGGCGTTTCTTCGTTTCTTTTTTGCAGTTTTGGAAGAGGTTAGTACTATTTTGAAGACCTGTCCATTTCCCTTGCCGTGTACAAAGCCCTCTACGGTGAAATCACTTTCCAGTTGTGTCAGAGGGTTCCGGACCAACCCGTTTTTTTTTATTTTACTGAGGGTAACTGAGTTTGTGAAAAAACAATCTAGTCGCAGTTTGAAATGACTGGTTTTGTAGGCTAAATGAGTTCTGATTTTCATTTTCAAGGTCACGCTGCAGCGTTTCATGAATTATTAATGGTAATTCAATCTGGGGTCACTTCTAGGCTAGCCCAGGTTCCCGGGCCAAAGTGTTAAAAGGTATTTTACCCTTGATAGTCCCTTACAGTGTGGTAAGATCATTATGAAGCAGACAAATACTTGCATAAAGACCCCAATTTTGATCCACTAGCAATATAGAGATTGGCGAATTGTTGTACCCCCACCCTACCCCCTAAAATAAGCTTTCTATTAAGAACTGAATTTTCGTGGTATAAACTTGCGTTCAATGATTTCAAAAACTTTATACAAGGCCAAAGGAAGATATGCAAAGATTGGAACTGACAACCATCCGAATTGGCCCTTTATTTCTCATATTTTTTTACTATATAGGATTAAAAGTATATTATTTCACAGACTTAAAAGTCAAGGCAATTTTTCACACTGGACTTGTCATAGAATTCAACATTTGAGTCACCTTTGTTATTGCAAAGATCCTAAATGAAATGTTTTTCACACAAAGAACCCTTGCTACTATATCCAAAAAACCATAAAAGTATTTCTTCTTCTTCTTTGTAAATCATAGTTTCGATATCAGTACACTTACAACCCCCTACCCCTAAGGAAAGACTTCATTACCAAGGGCAAAATTGTACACTTTCCCTTCTAAAGCTACTGTACTTCACTGCATTTGATTTTGTTATTCAGTTTTAGCCTTGTTAGCCCAAGTGTTCAAGCAACTCCTTTGGTGGTAGTCATCTGAACCACTTGATACAGACTATATTACTATTAGAGCTAGAATTCATGTATTACAATAGTCTGCTATGTAATAAGGTAAATATTTAGGGGTAGGGGTAACATATTTCGAAGAAAGAACTTTGATAGAGTCCAAAAAGGGATTTATTTTAATGGAACAACGAAGAATGATATCACAATTTATTTATTCCATATCCATTGTCAAGGATTTCCTGTAAAAATCAAACCAAAATTATGTTTCATTTCAGATATTTAGGATTTGGTGTAGAAATCCTACAAAACAAAATGGTCAAATGAAAATTTTGTATAGGGAAAATAAAAGCGATTTCCTATTCTACTGTCTGGGTGAAACAAGCTTCAATCTTACTAATACTTCAGTTTTACAATAGCATAACCCAAGGAATTCCTCCGGAGTTTCCAATGGATTTCGAGAAAAAAGAAAAGCATTTTTCGTCCCACCCTACTCTACATATATCATGATTTTGAACCAACAGGGCTTCGAAGAAAAAGGTAAAAGTAATAAAATAGTCCTGTAGATTTTGTTTATTTTTTAAATACCAAGAATACCAAAGTTAAGTAAATCATGGTGTGTCCTTTTGAGGTTTGAAAGAGTAGTTCTATTACATACTAAATCACGTCAAAATTCTGGAATTTCGAGTGTACTGAACAACCATTTTTACTCCACCTGGTGAGCAACCTGTAGCTTTCCGATGAAAAAAAAACAGTTTTTCATTTTACCCCTGCTCCAAAGGATTACTCTATGTCAATTGACTGATCAAATTAATGTGCTCAACAGGTGACAAACAGTGTGCTCAACATCAGTTAGTCAAAACATATTACCAACGGTTGAGCAAGGAATCTACTCAATACATTAATAAAATATTACTCCTTGTGGTTGAGTAAAGTTTTTAAAATCACCCTGTTGAGTAAAATAAGTCACAGCTCAACTGTTGATTAAAAACGGAGTAACAAATTTTGAGTAAAATATCGAACTCTTTTACTGAGTAAAACGTTTACTACAAGGAAGAGTAAACTGCTACTCACCTTTGTTGAGTCAAGTTTACTCCACAAGAAGATCTGCTGTGACTTTGTTAACTACCATAAGGATAAAAAAATACTCGGTTGAGTAGAAAAAAATAGAGTTGAGAAGATATAGGACTGCGTGGGGATTTTGCACTTAAATAGAAGAAACCATCCACAAATGACTAAGAATTGGGACTGTACATCTCGAGTTAAAATCGTTAAATTGAAAAATTACCAAAATAAATGTCATCCACCTGAAAAAGGGTCCGGTCTGGAGGGGCATCCATTTTAAAATAATTTTAGAGTATCGAATTAAATCTTTGTCCAAGGAACGCCCTCAAATTGTTCCACCATCTGTGACAGATCGCGGAAGTCGCGTTTCTTTGACGAAGCCAAGGCCGAAAGTGCGAGGCGATGCACAGGAGATATCCATGATGATGGCGGCTATAGTACATCGTGACTGGACGTACAACCAAAAAAGCTCAACGCTTTGAAAGACCGGCAATAACAGTACTCTTTAAATGTTGTTTTGGTTTTTAAATCATCGACATCCTATTACGTATTTATATACAAGTTAGCATCAACAACATCTTGGGTCAATTCGTAAATAGAGAAAGGGAAAGGGAAGAAAACCACCCAAAAAACAAACACACACACATGCACACATCACACACAAGAAAAAGAAACACACAATTGATTGGCACTTTGCTTATGTGGCAAGTTTTTAAATAGATCTGTTCAGATTGTGGTTCTGATTTTTTCAGAGATCAAGGCAACATCTTTATATTTTATTTAAAATAAAGTTAAAATTACTCTTTGTGCAAAACGGATCTTTCTCTTTCTCCTAACCATAAATATTCCCCATGTATCTGAAAATGTTTCAACTGTACCTTTTTTTCCTATATATCTAAATGATATTGAACTTGTTTCGACTCCCATTCTTATTATACCGATCTAAAGAAAGCTTTCCCACTTTCAACGAACATAACCAAACAACGTGCCTGTACGGGTCAGATAGCATAAATATAGCTCCTATCACATTGTCCTTTATGTGACCTTTAACCTCTGCGTTCCTTCTATTGCCTTCGATACACACATCAGCATTCACAACTGTTGAACAACAACAACAACATATGGGCGTCAAAACGAGAAAGGGTTTCAATCCCACAGCATCCGTGCCGTTTGAAAAGTTTGTGACGAGCACAAATTGAATTACCTCTCCTCGTCCGTGTCACTACTCATTTCTAAAGATCCAAATATGCTAACTGGGAAACATTTTGAGATTAAAACATGTAAAGAGATATACTAATACATAAACGATGATCCTATCATCACCACAAGTGGCGTGTTGAATTTCCCCCCCTCCCGATTTTGGAGGTTAAGGACGTTTCAACAGTACCCCACCGATCAATGTGTATAGTCAGTTCAAGAAATGGCATTCGACTTTCCTCCATCTTCAGAGTTTTTGGAAAACGTGAAGATACAGTACTGTTGTAAATGCGGGGAAGGATTGAAAATTAGTCAGGGGACTCAAACGATTGGCAAGGAAAAGTATCTTATCTGTCTACATTATCCATCCAACAACCATTGTCCAAATTGTCCATTTAGGTTTGCGAGGAAAATTTCGAAGACGAGATGACGATGCGATACATACAGCTGACAGTTTGAAGTAACAGAATGCCTATATTATTTCAAAGAGAACGTAACATCGGACATGCAATGCGCCATTCTAATGACCAAATGTTTAGTATTTTCCCCGAGTTTTGAGGGCAATTTAATGTCTTTAATCCAATGTCCGCATAGTACTGTAGACATGGATCTTTCAATCCAGTAAAAGTCCTTCAATGGTACTGACCAACGGGAGTATAATTCTGAAATTGAACTGCGGGATTTCGGTTGTCTCCTGCAGATGATCTAGAAAACAGTGTTGTCCGGTCCGAAAATGGTCATTTGATGTTGCAAAAAGGTCGAAGCAAGGAAAGCCCACCTTCGCTATGGTTTTGTAGCAAATCATTCTCGCTTGAAACCCCTTGGGATAAACTCTGGGGTAGTTGTAGCAATCTATGGGTTCAAGAGAGAAACATGAGTTTTTGTTGGATAAGCAAATCTAATATACGTTCGAAGAACTACAACAATACCTTATCTATGTAAGGTATGTTTTAGTATCCAGAGTAGGATGGACTAGCGCTCAAGCACTGGATGGGGGGGATATATATATTGCTATAACGAACAACACCACTATTTCTCGAGATCATTACTGATACTTTCCCGCATTTCTTAACATTTAAATTCAAAGTGGAGCAAGAAACACGCATCGCATTACTAGAACATATGGAACAATTATTTAACATAGTTAACAGCCCCGTTAATCAGGGCGGCCTGAGTAGCTTAGTGGGTAGAGCATTCCGCCTTGTGTACGCAAAGGTCCGGGTTCATCCCCTTCCCAGGGCGTGGATGGCCATGAATTTTTTCATATTTCCTTTAACAGCCCCGTTTATCAGGCGGCCTGGGTGGCTTAGTGTTTAGAGCATTTACCTTGTGTGCGAAAGGTCCGGGGTCCAATTCCCTGCCCAGGCGTGCATATACATGATTTTTTTCTAGGGTTTCCACGCTTTATGCATGTTGTGTAATGGTTCGCATTTTAAATAATTGTTCCCTGTGTTCTAGTATGCGATGCTTGTTTCTTTCTCCACTTGAGTATGTTTTATTGGGGTCAGTCGTTGATTTGGGAGAGGACATAATCAATAAGGTCCAAGACATTAATAAGAGTAATACGGGACTCGTAAATCCTCTAGCAAGATCTTAACAGACAACGCTTTTTCTTGCAAATATATAAAATTAGGGACCTTACGGGTTCATTTTAATTCATATCATAAGCAAGCACAAAACTAAATACTTTCAAAACAAGACTTTTAACAGATCTTTGATCCCTAATCTTACGATTTTTTGATAGCCTTAACATATCAAATTCGGCGAATGGCGTATATTAAAGGGGAAGATTGATATAATTTTGATATCATTGCATTTCATTCATGTTACTAAAAACAACATTACCATCCATATTTTGGTTACAATTCCAAACACACTCATTTGCTGTATCTTAATATTTTTGGTACCGTTGGATTAGATTTTGATTAAACTAAATTTCTCTCAAAGTAATTCGCTGTTTGGATAGATCTTATCTGTCTTGAAATAACGATCTTGATTAGCTGTTGGTACGGTAACATTCGATATTTCTTAATCCTTGTGTCAATTTACATGTCTTATTTTGGAACTTAAAAGTTGACTGATGAGATTTAAAAAGCATACGATTTTTAGAGGCAAAACAAAAAAAAATCTCATATTTCTCTACAAGTGACACGTATGGCTTCAGTAATCGTGAATTTCTTTTCTGAAACCGGATTTCCATCTCTTCTTTAATCCTGAATGATCGATCCGTGAAGTCGTTCCTTGGAGTATGGAAATCCTATGATCGACGGATCAGGGATGCATACATTTTCACATGTGGAACTTGTAAAACAGTTTTGACCCCTGTGTAACATTAATTTGGCCCCTATTAAAGTGACAGACCACCCTAAATTTGATAATACTAACTGGCCTAGCGTTGATAAAAAAGGTCCCTACTAACTACAAAAATGTCCAAAAAACCTTTTCTGTAGGGTAAGCGATTATGTTGTGACCTGGGTCCGTGCGCCTCCTCTACTGGGGTTACAATGACAGATACTAATGTTATTTGTTTTCAACTATCCAATTACGACGAGAGAGCCAATACTATCCCCACTCCTTATGATCGATGGATCAATCCAAACATGCAGGCGGAAGTAACGGCGATGCAAACAGCAATGTCTCCGGATGGATTTCAGGACTTTGCTCGTTTCGATCTACAAGATTGATAAGATTTATACTCGCAAGAAAATTGACAATGAGAGCTAGCAGACGCGCACTGTCGTCAATGATGTAAAAGAGTTGGGAATTGTCTGATAAAATCACCTCACTAGGACCATTCTCCGAAGTAAACCAATGTCTGGAAAGATAAGATTTGACAGCAATGCAGAATTAAACGTCAAACCCCGCAGTCGTTGGTTCACCTATTTTGTCGGATATTTTGCAACTTGGAACATTGGCCAATGGTATAGCCTATGTGCCCGAATCGACGAACAGAATCTGAAATGTCATGTGCCTGATCAGGAGTCTCTCCCTTACTATCTAGAAAATTTGCTTACGCAGTAGCGTACGTCCCTGTAATTGATACCTCAAAGGCGTAAGTATGCCAGCAACGCAGGTCTTAGAGATCCTGGATTTTATGGAAATGCAAGTGCGACAAGCTCAAGAATTACCTGACCTGGCTGTAAAAAGCTTAGTGAAAAAATACCAAAAACCAAACCTCTGGCCTTTTAAACGAATCTCAAATAGTACTACCGCTGATGGGCGTCCCGATGAATGAAATCCGCTTTGCCAGAAGTTCCTTCCGGCCTCTCAAGCCAAAACCGCCTCCGCAATTTGTTGCGAACACAACGCCACCACAAAAGTACTACTGCCTCACGTTGTCATCCTCGCCAGTACCAACTACAACTACAATCGCCATCCCGAAAACCACCCAAGACATTGCCAAAACCTGACAGGCGGTGAGTGCTCCCTCCAAGATCCCACGCACGCCATCAAGCGGACATTGTATCAAAATTGGGCAATCGGCGTGAGAACCAAAACCCTCACCAAGACAAGGACTTAAAAAGTTAGTACTAAAGGGCGAATATATTGTGGAAATTAGGTCACAATGACATTGAGATTGATATTGAATCGGAGGGGAAGATCCGCCCAGTGGCCATGCTCACCAATGCCGATAAAACGCATTGAGAATGAATAAGGTATATATCCCTAACGTCCCTTAACTGCATATAAATTTTGAAAAAGTTACGGAGCGGACCCCTACCATGTGGGAAATTGGCTTCAGATCTAACTAGAAAAATAACGCTAGCTCCCTTTGTTGCGGTGATAGTCAGATACTTCTCTTGTGACTTTAGGGGATAAAGATGGAATTGCATGTTTCTTCCTTTTTCATTAAATGTTAAACAAAAACATTATATCTCACACGGTGGGTTAAAATGTGTGAAATGTAATACATTATATATGTAAAATTTGAAACCATTCATTTTTAATCCTTGTGTGAAGGATCGTACTTTTAAGGAAAAAACAATTGGGAAAACTTAACTGGCGGTTAACATAACAGAATAAACAGTGATCGGTATACAGATGGTCTTTGGGAGTCTGCATATAGGACGCTCTAATCAAGAAAACTTGACAAATTGAGCGTTGTGTTTTTTTTTTCTGTATTCCCTCTCCAAGTAGAAATAATAATCCTGATTGAACAAGCACTTTGATCACCATCTTGGAACACTTCGCAACCATTCCAACATGCTGACTATCAGGCCTTATAAAAAAAATATTGGGTCCAATGCATGGACGGCCATTAAAGGATCTGTCAACCAATTATCTTACACATGCGAAGGTAGAACCTTCACCGGGGTTAGGTATGCCGTCGAAGTCGAAGGGTAGAGGTGGTGGTTGCCACCCAAGATTAATTTTTGGTACATTTTAATAAAAATATTATGCACATATTTTTTTTAATTTGCCATTTTAAAGGCACTATAAGTCATTTGCCATCATTTTGGTGCTGAAAACCGCATGAAAATCCGACATTCCTACCTCTTTTACCGCAAAAATGGATTTTCGCAAATTGACCAATTTTGCCGGCCTCACGGACTTTTGACGTCATTGTGACGCCACAAGGTATGTTGGATAATTATTTGATACTTATTTTGGTCTCAATGGAAAGAAGAGGACCATAGCATTACTGGTATCAAAAATATAAGAACGGGGTTGCATTATAACGAATTCTGAGGGGGTAACCACCCTGTGTCCTACATTTCTAAAACTCATATTCAATTGAAATCACAATTTTAAGTGAATGGCATTTTAATTGGGGATTTTACATTAGGGTTCAATGTAAAAATGGATCGTTTTGGCTTACTACTCTGTGAAGTGGGTTAAAGGTTCAAATATGCTTTGAAATTAAAGCTGGCACAAGTCAGCTAACATATGAAGGTAAAAAAAATATTTCGAATTTTTTTACCCCCAAGGTCAATCTTGATGACGTCATCAAATTTTTCGTTCATTATGATCTACTAAAAAACAATATTTTGGAAATAAAACATTCATATTCTTGCTCAGTACATCCTAATGGAGATAAAATAAGTTAAAAAGATGGTTTAAATGGTTGTAGAGTATGTTTGTCACAGAAATAGCTACTTTTTTTCATGCCCAAAAAACAAGTAAAATCAGAAATTGAGAAAATTGCCGTTAATCTTTCTGTTTTGTACATAAGGTCCAATGTGGAAAATATAATTTAAAAAATTGATATAAAATGAACGAATATTTGCGAATGTGGTGAAGAAATAACACTATGTTATCTGGGTTATCCGAATATGCAAGAAATAAATAATTAAAAAGTTTTTTACTATTTTTCTCCCAAATTTGATGACGTCATCAAATGCACGTCATCCGGGGCTATTCATCCCAATTGTTTTAAAGGTACATCATTTTTCGGGTTTACCTAGACCATTGTAGAATACAACCATGGTCAGTCGGAGGGATCCTGGGGGATGCCCGGTAACGGGAGACAGCTCACGGGGTATAATTATTTACTAATAAATATTTAGGCCCTGAATCTTCAAGCCCCGATTTGATGTACACACGGTTATATGATATATTTGTCCAATCAGAACGCAAAGCGTACGGTTCATACATATGTTACAGCCTGTCTCAAAATATGTACAATCAAAAAACCGATTTGTGTCAATATTATATCTCAACCTAAGTAAGTAATTTCTATTGAACAGATATGTAATTTCTAAAACCCTCGTTTACCGAATGGGGTGGGTGGTTAACACCCCCTTCCGGTTTTTTTGGTGGCCAATTATTTAATGTAATTGTCATTGACAGTTTAGCTTTAATCCAAAAACAAACATCCACCGGGGTATGGTAAGATCCAGGTGATCCCAAGTGATGGATGGGGGGGGGGTGCAACCCCCCCCCCCTTCGTTACCACCCCCCCTTCGGAAGAGAAGTACCGACATGCCTAACATCACACAGGAACATCACATACACTTGCTGTGTGTACCAATTGATAGCTATTGGTCCTCCTCTTTCATTGATACCAAAATGAGTACCACATGCCTAACATTACGTCACATGACGTCATAAGTTCGCTGGTCAGCAAACTGGCCATTTCATAGACACACACATTGAAAAATAAATTCATTTTTTTTTTTTTTCGCCAAAAAAAGGTTAGGAATCTCAGATTTTCATGCGGTTTTTTTTTTACTCTACTTATGAGAAATGACTAGTTTTATAGAATGAAAGCAATTTAGAGCTATAATAAGGTGTGTGAGTCGCCTAAAAAATTGCGAAATATCAATTTTCCACCCTATATACAGTTATTTTTCGTACTTTCCTCAAACTATGACGTCATGGTGACCACCCCCACCCCCCCCCCCCCCCCCCTTTCGGGAGTTTTCTACAAGAAATGGCTCATTATACAAGTAAAATGATTAACTTCATAAAGGACTCAAAAGATTAAAAAAAACAGTTACGTAATGTTTGAAGTTATCATCAGTAAGTTCTGCTTTGAAGGATAAGTGAATACATTTGACATTCTTTTGTTTCTTAGAAGAGCAACAATGAGCGACAGCAACCTGGAGGGGAGATTTTTTAAGGTCTTGAAGTATCATGAAACGCAAATTCCGACCAACACCTTGATAGTTGCTTCCAAAATTCAAATTGTTATTAACTTCAACAATTAGTAAATTCACAAAGATAGTGCAATATTTTAAAACCATTTCTTTAGATTTATAGTGTTTATTGTGGTTGCAATTGCATTCCTTCTGCAAGATTTTAACAGACACCAATTTTGTAATATATTCAAAGCTCCATTTCATTGCCGTGCAATAATTATTTGTATTGTTTATTTTTTTTTATGAAAAGAAGATATTTATCATTGAACTGATTAACTGATTATGTTATCAAAACTTGTGTTGATAAAACTAGAATTCTTTTGTTTACTTTGATCTGTGTTTTGTTTCTTTTGTCAAGTTGCAATCTTTTGTAAGCTTCAAGACAGCATGGCATAACTGCGCGAAACAACTCTGCCCATGCATTAAATCTGACGAGCACCACAAAAAAAGGAGGTACCGTTATTTTTCTTGTTAGATATGGGGCCCGCGCCTAAAAACAAGGCAGGGGTCCGCTCCGTGATTTTTTTAAAAGCAGGGACGGATTTACAGGGGCGCACCCGGCGCGCGCCCCTCTATTTTTTGCAGAGCAAAGGGCGCCGGGCGCCGCATATAGGGCGTCGGGCGCTCTGTATATCTATAAAAATGATTTTTGCCGCACAAGGCGCCGGGCGCCCTGTAGATATCTAAGAATGACGGTACATGACGTCGTTGATGTAGAAGAATGACTTTTTGTGGGCGCCCAGGCCGACGCAGTATGTTACTTATTTGTTGTGTTGTGACAACACCCCCCTCCCCCTTCATAATTTCAAACCAACTGAAAAAAATAGGTCTACCCGGCGAGCGCAGCGAGCAGTGAAATTGGCGCCCCCTCTATTGAGAATTCCTGGATCCGCCCCTGAAAAGTGCATTTTAATGCAGTTAAGGGACGTTAGGAATATACGAAATATATTTTATTACTTCACATTCAACTTATAATTCATGTAAAATATATAAAACTAGAGGCGGTCCCCGGGTTTTGCGATCACCTGGGTTTTGCGATCACCTGGCTTGAATGACCATGTCAACATGCATGTTTGTGAACCGACACGAACCTTGATGTTCACTTAAATTTAGAATTCTTGTGGTCAACCCCATTTGACCTGTTTGAAAACAGATTTTGACCTTGAATGACCCCTGATGACCTATGACAGCTTTTGAAATGGAGTGAGCCCTCAAGTGTTGCAGTCTGGTCAGGCCTAAGCCTTTGATCCACTAACCAATACAAACTCGGTCTTCTGAAGGTCAAGGGGCACCCACCAACCAATTTTCAGGAACTTGCTACCCTCGGTATCCGAGAAAATAGACACGGTCAGACAGACAGACACACTGACAGACAGACAGACAGACCACCAGTATTAATATATAGATGATTGGATGAAAGAATATATAGATGGCTGTACCTTGCCCCGATGGATGGAGACGCCGTCCCGTTAGTTCTTGATAACCCGGATCACTTAATGCTCGTCTGAAAAAAACATTAACAATTAAATGCTGGGAAAATCTGAAATACATCAATTTAGTAGTATTTTTAGATTGTTTCTCTTTAAAAGACCTTTTTGGCAGAGGATAAATACTAACACTCGTTCTAACAAGCATCACTTGAAATCAAAGAACACACCAGATTGATCACTTGTTGTTTACATTTAGTAGTATTTTAGATATATTTTATTCTTATTTTGCTCATAACCTTCTTGTAATTTTGCAAGATAAAACAAATTGTACAAATTGTATTCGGATTCAATCCATTGTACCACACCGTAACAAGACCAAATCCATTACACGTGCCTGGTAAGTCAATGAACCATATCGTTTATCACCAATGAATAACCTTTTTTATAATTCAATGACGTCTAATTTCAGCCTTTATTGATGTGTTAACCATTTGTATAACTGAACAAGAATAGTCTTTTAAAAAGACAACCATCGCTTAGCGAGATTGTTAGTACTTAATATGTTAGTGTAAATACTCAGAGATCATAGGAAACCCTCTTGTATATTAGAGAGATGATATAACCACAGTATATTTTTCAGGCATCAACCATACTCATGCATCAACCTTTAATTTTGAAATACCACTGTTTTTTTTTTTTTTTTTTTTTTTTGCAAGATAAAACAAATTGTACAAATTGTATTCGGATTCAATCCATTGTACCACACCGTAACAAGACCAAATCCATTACACGTGCCTGGTAAGTCAATGAACCATATCGTTTATCACCAATGAATAACCTTTTTTATAATTCAATGACGTCTAATTTCAGCCTTTATTGATGTGTTAACCATTTGTATAACTGAAAAAATAAACCTGCATTATCGTTCAAATGCAGATTTGTTTATCAACGCATAAATCTGGTTTGCTAAAGGGACATCGGTGTTCCTCGGCGAGGGGGCAATCGAAACCCTACTAAGGAGGAAAAGCTAACATTGCTTTACTTTTTGTTGAAAGGTATACCTAATTGTCTGTTGTTCTTAATAGGATCTAAATATGTCTTTTTTTTCACGTCCGAGCTGTGGTTTTGAGTTATATGATCAACTTGGGGAAGTTGCCAAAAAAGGGCCATTTCAAATTGGTACAAGTCGAAAATTATAAGTTGCTCAGACTTTGGTATAAATTGAAATCACATTTAGATAAGACATGGCTTTAGTTTTCACCATGATATGACATTTGAAGTTCTCATGTTTTTATGTGGTCAGAATATATGTACAGCAGTGCCATTTGGTTTCTGGGCCTTCTTTTTCCTTTAGCTCGGAAACAGTGGACAACAGAACATGTTTGTATATATAGTCAAAATTATTTCTTGTTATAACCCATGCAACATTTTATTGTTCCTCGCATTAAACAATGACATATGCAAACCTCTAAAGCATACATACTTGTCTTGGAAGTACACTATCTGTGCCATGTTTAAAGAAGGGATTAGCAGCGATTTGCTATCCGAAACACTCGAAAATCATCAAATTCATATTTTTGAATTGTTTGTTACTGGCATGGATATGCGAACATAACCTGTCAAGTGGGTGGCTTGACATCCGTGCATTAACGACTAGGCAGTACCTTTTTATCTTATTCTGTAATTCTATACGTGCTGATCAAAATTCCGACTTGTGATCCAAAAAGGCCTTTCCCTGTGATATCCCAGATTTAAGCGTGGTATTGTGCACCATGACTGATACAGTATGACCCCAGACACAAACATTATTGATCTTGTTTTATTCTGTACTGGTTTAGACAACAATCAGCTGTTATTGTAGATTGTGCCGCGTCATCGCTGTATGTCTATTTACGGAGACTTATGACCTAATTTCCTCAAAAACTTATTTTTTTCACTATTTGGTGGTTTGTTGCTAAATTAAGTTAGATGGAATGGTACACCCTTATCCCTGATTTATAAGTTTAAAAAATGCATTTCCACATTTTTCGATTCTCTTACATTATCGCTGCTAATCCCTTTAAGTGAATAGACAGCACACAATGGAGAACACATGTGCTCAACTTTTTAATCAACTTTTTTAAACCTCCTTTTTTTTACTCCCCAAATTTACAGTGTAAAAGCCGAATAAGTTATATAATAGGCCTACCTCATAATCACGGAAAACAAATGAAACATAAGCTGAAATTCGCATCATTATTCGCCCTTTAAGTACTCACTTTTTAAGTCCTTGTCTTGGTCGAGGTTTTGGTCTCACGCCGATGTGCCCATTTTGATACAATGTATCGCTTGACTGGCGTGGTGATCTTGGAGGAGCACTAACGCGCCTGTCAGGTTTTGGCAATGTCTTGGGTGGTTTTCGGGATGGCGATGTAGTTGGTAATGGCGAGGATGCCACACGTGAGGCAGTACTTTTTGATGGTGGCGTTGTGTTCGACACAAATTGCGGAGGCGGTTTTGGCTTGAGAGGCGGAAGGATTTCTGCGTAAGCGGATTCATTCATCGGCACGCCCATCAGACGGTAGTACTCTTCTGATGATAGTTTATAAAGGCCAGAGTTTGGTTTTTGGTATTTTTTCACTACAGCTTTTTTACAGCCAGGTAATTCTTGAGCTTGTCGCACTTGCATTTCCATAAATCCGGTACTCTAAACCTCTGCGTTGCTGGCATACTTACGCCTCTAGAGGTATCAAATACAGGTAGACGTACGCTACTGATTAAGCCCATCTTCTAAGATTGTCAAGGGAGACTCCTGAATCGGCACATGACACTCTTCAGATTCTTCGTCGATTCGTCACATAGTGCTATAAATCCATTGGCAGTGTTCCAGTTGCAAAATTACCGACCACTATGTTGGACCAAACGACTTTCGGTGGCTCTTTGAGTTTACTTCTGCATGCTGTCAATCTTCATTTTCCAAGACATGCGTTTACTTCGGAGAATGTCCTAGTGAGGTGAATCAATTCACCTCTCCTTCTACATCATTGACGACATGTGCGAGTCTGCTAAGCTCTCCTTGTCAATTTTTTCCTCTCTGCGATATAAATTATCCATCTTGTATCTCGAACGCGCAAGTCCCTGAATCCATCCGGCGACTGGCTGTTTTGCATCGGGCCCGTTACTGTACTTACTTACTTTCGGCCTGTATGTTTGGATGTCCATAGATCATAGGAAGTGGGATATGTATTTCCCTCTCTCGTCTGTAATGGATATTTGAAACATAAAGCACTTAGTACTTTCCTTGTAACCGACCCCAGTAGAGGAGGAGCACGACCCAGGTCAACATCATGTTAACCCTCACATAAAATGTTTGACATTTTTGAAAAGTAGCTCTATTTTTTTAATACAGTAATTTTTTATCGTTCGGATTTTTTAGGGTGTCACTTTTTAATAGGGGCCCAATTTCATGTTACACAGGGTCAAACTTGTTTTAAATGTCCCAATCATGTGGAAATGTATGCCATATGTCCGTCTACTCATACGATTCTTCCATACTCCAAGGACACGATCGGATCGGATCATTCACGATTAAAGAAAGATGGAAATCCGGTTTCCAGAAATTCCCGATTACTTGAAGCCCTACCGTGTCACTGGGTTAGGGAGAAATATGAGATTTTTTTTCTGATTTTGCTCTAAAATAGTATGCTTTAAATATCACAGCTCTCACTTTTAAGTCCAAAATAAGAAATGTAAATTGACTCAGGATTAAGAAATTATCGAAGTACCTGTAACCAACAGCTATCAGATCGTTATTTCAAGACAGGTAATAGATCCTCAACGAGCCGGAATTATTTGATAGAACTTTAGTTAATCAAATCTAATCCAACGGTACCAAAAATATTAATATACAGAAATATTGAGTGTGTTTTTTTTTTGGGGGCACTTGTACAAAATGTATTGGTAATGTTGTTTTAGTAAAATGAATGAAATGCAATTATATCAATTATATCAATCTCCCCCTTCATATACGCAACATTCTCCGAATTTAAAAAAAAAGATAAAACCTGAAATAAACAAACTGCGTAGAAATAAGCCAGTCGTATTTTGTTGTTTTTTTTCTTTTTTTTTTTGAGCGGCTATCAAAAAGTCGTAAATTTAGCAATCAAAGATCTGTTAAAGTCTTGTTTGAACGTACAAGTATTCTAGTTTTGCTTGCTTGCTTATGAACTATTGAATTAAATTGACCCGCTAATGGTCCACCACCTAATTTGTATATTATTTCAAGAAACGCGTTTCTGCTTTAAGATCTTGCTAGAGGACTTAATATCCACGTTCTTACCTATAATGTCTGGACCTTATTTTATTTTTTTCCCCAAATCTATACTAAACATAAATCAAAGTGGAGAAGAAACACGCATCGCATACTAGAACATAGGGAACAATTATTTAACATGGCCATACACAACATGCCTAATCGTGAACACCCTAGAAAAAATCATGGACATCCCGCTGGGCAGGGAATTGAACCCCGGAGACCTTTCGCACACAAGGTGAACGCTCTAACCACTAAGCACTCATGCCGCCCCTGATAAACGGGGCTGTTAATAGCTATAAAAAAAATCCTGGAGATCCACGCCTGGCAGGGAATTGAACCCCGGACTCTTTCGCACACAAGGCGAACGCTCTAACCACTAATCTACTCCCAGGCCGCCCTGATAAACGGGGCTGTTAACTATGTTAAATAATTGTTCTCTATGTTCTAGTATGGCGATGCGGTTTCTTCTCACTTTGAATTAAATATGTTTACAAAATCGGGCAAGTATCAGTAATGTCTCGAGCAAATAGTGTGTATCGTTATAGCTTATATATACCACCGACCCCCCTCCAGTGCTGGATTGCGCTAGTCTCATACCTACTGTATACTAAACATACCCTTAACTGGATAGTCTGTTTGTAGTTTTCGTAACTACTAATATTATATTTGCCTTCCTCAACAACACTCCTTTTTTCCTCTCTCTGAAACATGATTGCTACAAAAACTACCCAAGTGTATCCCAAGGGGTTTTCCAGAGAGAATGATTGGCTACCCAAACCATAGCGAATGTGGGCTTTCCTTGCTTCGACCTTTTTGCAACATCAATGACATTTGCGTTTTTCCGACCGACCAAACTGTTTTTCTAGATCATCTGCAGGAGCAACCGAAATCCCGTCAGTTCAATTTCAGAATTATATCCCGCTTGTCAGTACCATTGAAGACTTTTACTGGATTTGAAAGATGCAAAGTTTCTACCTGTACTCTTGCCTGGCATTGTTAAAAAAGACATAGTGCCCTCAAAATCGGCTGGAAATACCTAAACATTTGGTCATTAGAAGGCGCATTGCATGTCCGATGTTACGTTCTCTCTCTTTGACCTACTATGGCATTCTGGTCCTTCAACTGCTCAGCTGTATGTATCGCATCGTCATCTCGTCTTCGAAATTTTCCTCTGCAACCTAAATTGGTCCCATGAATGGTTTGTCGGATTGGACTAATGTTAGACAGATAAGATACTTTTCCTTGCCAATCGTTTGCGTCCTGACTAATTTCATCCTTCCCCCCCCGCATTTGACAACAGTACCTTGGATCTTCACGTTTTTCCAAAACTCTGACAGATGGGGAAAGTCGAATGCCAATTTCTTGAACTGACTTATACACATGATCGGGTGGGTACTGTGACAACACAGTCCTTAAACCTCCAAAATCGGGAGGACCTTTCAACACGCAACGTTGTGGTGACTGATAGGATCAATCGTATTGTATTTTTCGTATCTCTTGTACATGTTTTATCTCAAAATGTTGTCCATACAATACCTTGAATCGTCAGAATGAGTGACACGAGACGAGTAGAGAGGTAAATTCAGTTTGTGCTCTGTCACAAATTTTTCAAACGGCACGGATGCTGTTGGATTCGAACCCTTTCTCCTCGCTTTTGACGCCATATTTGTTTGTTGTGTTTCAACAAGTTGTGAATGCTGATGTTTGTATTCGACTTCCATAGAAGGAAAGCAGAAGTAAAAGGTCACATAAAAGGACAATGTGATAGGAGCTATATTTATGCTATCCTGACCCGTAACAGGGCACATTGTTTGTTTGTTCGTTGGAAGTGGAAGCTTTTCCTTCTTGAGATCGGTATAATAAGAATGGGAGTCGAAACAAGTTCAATAATCATTTAGATATATAGAAAAAAAGGTCCAGTTTTGAAACTATTCTTCAAGATTACATGGGGAGATTTTGGTAGGAGAAAGGAGAAAGATCAGTTTTGCAAAGAGTAATTTTACTTTTATTTTAAAATATAAGATGTTGCCTTTGATCTCTTGAAAAAAAATCAGAACACATCTGAACAGATCTATTAAACTTGCAATAAGCAATAGTGCACTAATGCATTGTGTGGTTTTTTTCTTGTGTGGTGCATGTGTGCCTGTGTGTGTGTTTGTTTTTTTTGGGTTGTTTTTCCCTTTCCCTTTTTTCCCTTTCTCTATTTAATGTGACTCCAATAATGGTGGTTTGATGCTATTGTATATAAAATACGTTAATAGCTTTCGATGATTTAAAACCAACAACATAAGCGTACTTTATTGACGTTCATCAAAGCGTTGCGCTTTATTTTTTGTTGCTACAGTCCCTGTCAACGATGTACTATAGTGCCATCTCATGGCTATCTCTCCTGTGCATCGCCTCGCACTTTCGGCCTTGGGCTTCGTCCAAGACCACCGCGACTTTCCCGATCCTTCACAGACTGGTGGACAACAATTTGAGGCGTCCTTGACAACGATTAATCCGATACTAAATTATTTTAAATGGATGGCCTATCCATGACCGGACCTTTTCAGTTGGAGACCATTTATTTTGGTAATTTTCAATAAAGATTTGTAACTCGAGATGTTACAGTCCATTTGAGTCCATTTGTGGATGGTTCTTCTACTTTTAAGTCAATATATCCCACCGCAGTTCATATATCTACACTCTATTTTTTTTCACTCAACCCGGTAATTTTTACTTTCCTTATGGTAGTTAAAAGTCACAGCTCTTTTGTTGAGTAAACTTGACTCAACAAGGTTGAGTACAGTTTTACTCTTCCTTGTAGTAACTTTTTACCTAAAGAGTCATATTTTGAACTCAACATTTTGTTACACGACTCCGCTTTACTCCAACAGTTGAGCTGTGACTTTTTACTCAACAGGTGATAAAACTTTACTCAACCAACAAGAGTGAAATTTTATACTGTATTTGAGTAGACAATTCCTTGGCTCAACCGTTGAGTAATTGTTTTGGACTCAACTGATGTTGAGCACATGTTTGTCTCACTGGTTTGAAGCAACATTAATTTTAAACTCAGTCAATTGACCATCGAGTAATATTTGGATGCAGGTACAATGAAAAAGTGTTTGTTTCATCAGAAAGCTACAGGTTTGCTCACCAGTTTGAGTAAAATGGCTTGTTCGTACACTCGAACTTCCAGATATTTTGACTTGATTTCCTGTAAAGAACTACTCTTTCGTTCAACATCAAAAGTACACAAGCAAGATTACTTAACTTTGGTATTCTTGGTATTTAAAAAATAACACAAAATCTACAAGGACATATTTTCATTACTTTTTACCTTTTTCTTCGAAGTCCCTGGTGGTTCAAAATCAGGATATATGTAATGCCACCTGCACGTCGCGTAGTCGTGTATCGATGTACATGCACCAGTAAACTATATGTTATAAATTTGTCAGATTAACTGTAACTACCATGCCGGCATAAACAACCTATATGTTTATGAGCAATAGGGTATCCCCATACACAGCGCTCACATTATTTCAGGCATCAAGTCACTCGGTGAAAGCTTGGTTCGATTCATAGCCGGAAGAAATCCACACATTGTGTTTGGGCTGGTAGCCCATTTTTTTTTTCTTTCCTGAGTTTTACTATTTGTGGCCTCATTCTTTTTTAGATTAGGTAACTCAAATAAATATTAATGTTATTCTCAGGTATCGTAGACATATTCCGGTTACGCTGGAATCTCACCAATTCCACCATTCATGACAAAGTCATTGCAATCCACACCACCTATAATAATTCTTATTATCTGATTATAACTGTTGTGTAAAATATCAGAATAATAGCCAGCTGGTCAGGATTTCCTTCCGCACACCCAGCTTGTCATCTGCCGTTGATATGTCCCGGCAATGCTTGGGCTGCACGTGTCTGGGGTCGTACGTTTGCTTAAGATCAGACTCACCACGGTGTAAATTCTGATCCGTCACTGCGTCAAACTACTTTGTCACGACAACGTTGAGTTAGATTTCAAAAATGCTTTCTCAACATGTATTTCACAGTTATTGTTCGGGTGAAGAGTAAAGCGGAAATGTATGTTT
>JAMKCH010018541.1:0-23409 GCA_023653785.1 Ophioderma brevispina
ATGAAAGAGGTGTAGTAGATAAAGAAGTTGTAACTTGAAGTAAAAGTAGGAGAAAATAAAGAAAAGAAGAAGGACTTGAACTAAATCGTAAAACCTTTGAAAGCAATTATTTCTGTGCCCCAACACATCCTGTCATTTGTACACTTAAAGGGGCACTACCCGATCCTCAACCACGACTACGCATTTCACACTATCAAACCTGAGATGTTGGTACCATTAGAAACTTGTATTTTTCCCATCTCATCTGCACAATATCTGCAAAGTACCTGAAATCCAACATGGCCGAAATTTACTATGCAAATAAGATGACTTTTGACTCTATATCTTTTTTACAATCAACTTACTCTGTCGCATGTATTAACATACTAAAATGTGAATTTTGGCTTATGTTAAAAGTCAACTTTAATTTCCAAAGTAGCACAGTACCTTAATAATCTTGACTACCATAAACTCTATGTACGGGACTGTCTATCTTTCCAATAACATGATGGCAATGGAATTAGTGTTGTACGTATGATGTGAGTATAAGGCCGATAATCTACAATCAATGAAAGTACTTGCAAGTATACAAGTGATGCAATGATCTTAATTACAGCACGGTTGCAGTATTTTTTATGGGAATATTAATGAATAAAAGAACACGCACAGTTACTCCTATAAAATCTGCTGAATATCTCATGGAAATAATAACTAGAGCACAGTATTCAGTATTATACTTGAAATTTCATCTCATTCCACCTGCTGTGACTTTTTAAGGGTTCATCTGCCTTTAAATTCCAGTTTACATATGCTTGAATACAGTACTTGTCCAGCCATTAGCCATACGTTCGAGCTCGTATCTGGGGTAGATCTTTGACCTGCAATTAAAAACAAATCCATTACATTAACCGGTAATCATTATGTTTGTTTTAAAATGGTATGGGCTGCAGGAGGGACATTATACTAGCTGCATTTCCTCAATTGCCCAACATATGTTTGTTTCAATCGATTACTCCTTTCCGCACACATGGTAGTTATTTGCCAGATATTCATTGGATGGATTATGGTTTTTCTGAGGCAGATGTGGCAAATTAAAGGTGCACCACCCTATTATAACATATATTTCTATGTTACGTAGGAAGGGCTGTCATTAACATACTTTTATTACAAAATTCCATTTGAATCCGATATACCCCTTTAATGTGAGCGGTAATTGTTTGTATTATAATATAGCCCATAGAGTACTGTAAAACTATTTTCCGGTTACTGTAAACAAACAATATTTTAGCTTGCTGTATCAAGATGTGAAAGAAGTCAAAATATTTTGCAGATGAGAAGAGAAAAATACATGGTTTCTAATGATACCAAAATCGCAGGTTCAATGGTATAAAAATGGTGCGAGGCTGAGGATCGGGTGGCGCACCTTAAAAAGTTGCTATCTTTCAATTAATTTAATTTTGCAGGTGCAAGAATTAATTTAATTTTACACGTGTGAACACAAATGGGTAATTACTAAAATCAGCCGCCCAGATTTATGCAACAATGCCAGAGATTTGTTTAGAAAAAATGGGAATAACAAACTGACATGCGTAAAGGGTCGATGAAATACGCAGGAGCACACGCACAAAATTGCACACATAATCGTAAATTGAAATAATTTTAAAACACGGATTCTTATGCATCATTTTCTGCAAGCCAAATGCTTACTGCTTTGGTTGAAGATACAGAAATGCAACATTTTCAACAGCCCGGTTTTATATCGTTTTTCTTATAAGGAAATGCCAACAAGTCACAAATATATTGATAATACAACCGAATACAGTGACAGAAACAAATTACTTGAAGTGACGGTTGTCACGCTCAGAACAATTCAGTACAACCAGGGGCACATTTGACGAAAATTCAGAATGAAAGTTCTCATTGCATAATATATTGTGTTCTGAACATTAGCCAACCCACTTTACTTAAGCATTCTAAAGTAAAATGGTAATTGAATAAATCGGAAGTAATTGTGCCTCGCGGGATGGGCCTTCTTTTCGGGTCAACTAGGCTTTTCCTGTCGATCACTTCTAAAAACTATTCGCTGAAGGAGCTCAGCGCTATCATTACGATCAAAACAAGCGCACTAATCGGATACTAGTACCCACGGTGATGAATATGTGTCACTGTATTCGTAATAATTGAGAAGTTACGACCTTCGTCACAACAGCTTTAAAGAGACACTGGCACATTTGAAAAATAGTGCGCCCTCATGGTTGTAAAGCTTTTATATACATTAGCCCTCACCTGAAATGTTTAAGACCAAATCAGCCCCTTTATGGGTAAACATTTTTATAATTAATGTCGCTGGAGACATTTATTCAGCAGACGCCGGAAAAGGCGTTTAAACACAAGAAAACACGCGCCGGAGCCTGATTCCCAACTCATGAACACTGTTTGACCGGTCTGTGACCTTTGTGGTTTTAATATCAATGAGTACGAGTCTATGATATTCATGTAATAGACATTTGTCGATTAAAGTTACGGCAAACATAAAGTTGGCCTACAAAATACCTGGATGTACTTAGCCTCTTATTAATGTCCCTATCTGTTTCTTGGTATGTAGTTTTTATATGTAAAATATATCTCTATTTTTTCCAATCGCTTAGACTATCATTTGCGATCAAATTGAAGAAATTCATATTTTGTGAAAAGTGCCAGTGCCCGCTTCTTTTAAAACGATGGATGAATGGATGCTTGCTTTAAAACAAAATGGAATTTACTTGGATGGCGGATGCCTTGTGCAGCTACCCTTTATGTTCCTTCTTTCGCTTAGAAACGATAGTCGTGCAGGAAAAAAGAAACTGCTGTATAATTAAAACACATGGTAATTATAAGTAAGGGGCCGCTTCAAACTCAACCACCGGTTTGCTGCTGGCTTCGCCAGTTCTCTCCGGTTGAAACTGGTTTTTCTATTGTTCTAAACAATGAAATCACGTTTTAACCGCCCTTAACCGCTGGTCAACGGGCGGTTGAGTTTTGAAGTTGTCCCGAAGTAAATGATGAATGATGAGATAAAGCCAAATGACGCTGTTTTAATATTAAAAAGCCTAATGTTTCATATTAACTATGTTTATATTTTCACGTATCATACCAGGGCTATCAGAAACAGCGTTTGATGAAAGTGGTAGCAAATAATAATGGTTGAAAATTCAGTAAACATTTTTGCGGTAAAAAATTTCTAATAGCTTTTCAAATTATTCATTAAAAGAATCCCAACAGTGCTCAGAATTTGCCGGGTAGGTGTCTTGAATTCTAGATAATTCATTGAAGGATACCCAGGAATTCCAGATATTTTGTGAACAAAAAATGTTGCCCTCTATAGGTGGGGTATTTTTTTCTGGAATAGCCTATTAGCGATCAGACCACGGCCCTTTAACTCTTGAGTCTTTTTTGCTGTCCAACATAGGACCCGAGGTACTTGAAGTCTATAACCTTTTTGAGTTGGGTACCGTTGTGTAGTGCAGATAGGTTGATGATTCTCTTCTCATTGACGGCCGTGGCGTAACAGGCTGGGGGCGGGGGGCAGGGGGGAGGTTGCACCCGGACGACTTTGGTCGGGAAAACATTGCACAAAATAGTGCTAAATCAGCCATTTTTTAGCCCTCTGACCTGGAAAAATAGGCCTTTTGACCCCATGGAGGGAAATGCCCTTCCAGAGCGGGCAGGCGCGTTACGCCATGATTGACGGTCATGTAGAGCGCCCCAAAATTTTTCAAAAATTTTACACGATGCTGCGTAACTGGCTAGGGAAAATATGACCTGTGAATGGTTAAGCTCGTCGAAAAAATGTATATGTGTCACAACGAAGGAATTTTGTACAAGAATAATTATTATCGGAGGATCCCCGATAATAATCAACGGCTGCTGGAAACGGCATCCCAATGTGAAATAGACGTTTTAAATAGGGCACATGTGTACGTGTTACGCTCATCCATTAGTTGTTTAATAGTTCAGGCAAGCCAAGTCAGAGGTTATTTTCTCGAGGTGGCAACTTTCATCATGGATGGGGACCTTAAAGTAAGCATCTTCCCGCTCTGCCGTAGGTCCAAAGCTGGGATCCCAATTCTACTTACAAAATAGCTTATTTTGTGTGATAAATACGCTTTTTTTAGCATTCTCGTTACCAGGTATGTATAGTTTCCTAGACAATTACCAACGTAACTGTGCCAAAAATATCAATTCTATGAAAATGGGGGCGCTCTTCAAAAAATGTGTAATATTGCCTTCAGTAGGCTGACTTTATCTGCAAACTTCTCAAATGATAGTAGATCATGTGCAGCACATAATCACATTCCCTGTGAACTGCGGAGTTAAGTCCATGAGATGCTGACTTACGTGACGTCTAGATGCTTGACCGCCTTTATGCTGCTGTCCTACCTATTATTACCTACGCTATTACCAAATGACCCAGTGATGCAATGATCATTTACTCTTCCTTACAGCACGGTTGCAGAATTTTTAATGAATAAAAGAACACGCGCAGTTACTCCTTTGAAATCTGCTGAATATCTCATGGAAATAATAACTAGAGCAGAGTATTCAGTATTATACTTAAAATGTCATCTCTATTTCACCTGCTGTGACCTTTTAAGGGTTCATCTGCCTTTAAATTTCAGTTTACATATGCTTGAATACAGTACTTGTCCAGCCATTAGCCATATGTTCGAGTTCGTATCTGGGGTAGATCTTTGACCTGCAATTAAAAACAATTACATTAACCGGTAATCATTATGTTTGTTTGGGCTGGTATGGGCTGCAGGAGGGACATTATACTAGCTGCGTTTCCTTAATTGCCCAACATATATTTTTGTTTCAATCGATTACTCCTTTCCGCAAACATGGTAGTTATTTGCCAGATATTCATTGAATGGATTATGGTTTTTCTGAGGCAGATGTGGCAAATTAAAGGTGCACCACCCTATTACAACATATATTTCTATGTTACGTAGGAAGGGCTGTCATTAACATACTTTTATTCCAAATTTACATTTGAATCCGATATACCCCTTTAATGTGAGCGGTAATTGTTTGTATTATAATATAGCCCATAGAGTACTGTAAAACTATTTTCCGGTTACCGTAAACAAACAATATTTTAGCTTGCTGTATCAAGATGTGAAAGAAGTCAAAATATTTTGCAGATGAGAAGAGAAAAATACATGGTTTCTAATGATACCAAAATCGCAGGTTCAATGGTGTAAAAATGGTGCGAGGCTGAGGATCGGGTGGCGCACCTTAAAAAGTTGCTATCTTTCAATTAATTTAATTTTGCAGGTGTAAGAATTAATTTAATTTTACACGTGGGAACACAAATGGGTAATTACTAAAATCAGCCGCCCAGATTTATGCAACAATGCCAGAGATTTGTTTAGAAAAAATGGGAATAACAAACTGATATGCGTAAACGGTCAATGAGATACGCAGGAGCACACACACAAAATTGCACACATAATCGTAAATTGAAATGATTCTAAAAGAAAGATTCTTATGCATCATTTTCTGCAATAATGCCAAATGCTTACTGCTTTGGTTGAAGATACACACTGTTAAAAATGTTCATTAAAATAACAGGGTTTTGACTGACAGCTGGGACTCACAACAGTTAAAGCGACGTTTTTTTAAAGGTATTTGCACGTTTCTAGTACCTTTTACAGTTATTTGCACGTTTTGAGTCCTGGCTGACAGTTAAAACAGCTTAAAACGCCGTCTTTTTAAGAACATTTTTAACAGTGCAGGAATGCAACATTTTCAACAGCCCGGCTTTATATCGTTTTTCTTATAAGGAAATGCCAGCAAGTCACAAATATATTGATAATACAACCGAATACAGTGACAGAAACAAATTACTTGAAGTGACGGCTGTCACGCTCAGAACAATTCAGTACAACCAGGGGCACATTTGACGAAAATTAAGAATGAAAGTTCTGAGTGCATAATATACTGTGTTCTGAACATTAGCCAACCCACTTTACTTAAGCTTTCTAAAGTAAAATGGTAATTGAATAAATCGGAAGTAATTGTGCCTCGCGGGATGGGCCTTCTTTTCGGGTCAACGAGGCTTTTCCTGTCGATCACTTCTAAAACTATTCGCTGAAGGAGCTCGGCGCTATCATTACGATCAAAATAAGCGCACTAATCGGATACTAGTACCTACGGTGATGAATATGTGTCACTGTATTCGTAATAATTGAGAAGTTACCCTATACGACCTTCGTCACAACAGCTTTAAATGGATCCTTGCTTAAAACGAAATGGAATGCATCAAAATGGAATTCCTTGGATGGATGCCTTTGTGCAGCTACCTTTATTTTTCTGTCTATCGCTTAGAAACTATATGCCGAGCAGGAAAAGAACTGTTAATAATTAAAAAAAAACAACGGTAATTATAAGTAAGTAAATGATGAATGAATGAATGAATGTGATAAAGCCAATTTTTG
The DNA here is from genome assembly GCA_023653785.1 of Ophioderma brevispina. Lineage (NCBI taxonomy): Eukaryota > Metazoa > Echinodermata > Ophiuroidea > Amphilepidida > Ophiodermatidae > Ophioderma > Ophioderma brevispina. Next base: position 6,459 of record JAMKCH010018541.1, read on the forward strand.
CTGTTTTTATATAAATAATTTTTTTTTTTTTTTTTTTTTTTTTTTTAAGTTTTTTATTTCACGTTTCATGCCATGAGGGGCTATCAGCAACATCGTTGAATGACAGTAGTTCGCCAAATTGTTAATGGTGAAACTCATGACTTTATGTGGTAAGATTTGTTAAGGCTTTTCAATTATTCATAAAGACCCACTGAATTCTAATACACTGTTCTTTTTTATTTCCAACAGACAATGTTTTTAAATGACAAAGACACTGCCAAGGATGGGTTAGTTTCTCTTACCATAATGTTGACTACAGGCCTTCGTGCATTTTGTTTTCTTCTGCTTGTACAATCTCACCACTTCTCATTCATATATGGTCCTGACCGACCATTCATTGGGTCACACGTCTTATAGAAACAATGCGGAAATCCTGAGAAGTATGGGAAATATACCTATACTTATAGTAGATTCAACCCATCGTGTCACCTCTAGTATTTTTCCGAAGGTATTGGCATTGAATGAGGGGATGTGCATTGGATGGAAATTAAAATTCCACGTTAAAACTATTGAAACGTGTAGTCTGCTAGCAGAGAAAAATCAATTATGTACTTAATAAAATCATTCAACTCAACGTAAACGCATAGCTACATTAACTCTCAAAACATTCTGACTAATCGTATTTGCTTTAATAATATTCAATGTAACAGGTGAGTTGAACGTTGCTGACTTTGAGGCTTGAGCGCCCGTGTTTTGGATACGAGGGAACACAAAAGCCTTGGTATTCCTTCTGTATACATGAAAGGCGAGATTATCTCAGTTCGTTCATGATACAGGTGAATCGAGCCACATATTCTGCCTCTTCTCCCAACTAATCGACGCTGTCCATAACTTTTACTGCGGTGACACGATGGGTTGGATCAACTATAAGCGTTCTAAAGTACATGGTAAGGGAATAAATCGGAAGTATTGGTGCCTCGCGTGTATGGGTCTTCTTTTCGGGGTCAACTAGGCTTTCTGTCGATCACTCTAAAACTATTCGCTGAAGGAGCTCAGCGCTATCATTACATCCAAACAACAACACTAATGGATACTAGTGTACCTACGGTGATAATATGTTCCTGTATTCGTAATATTTGACCAGTTTACCACCTATACGACCTTCTGTCACGAACAGCTTTCAAAAGAGACACTGTCAAATTTTGAAAAAATCGTGGGCCCATGATTTTTCAGGGTGCAAAGCTTTTATATACATTAGCCTCACCTAAATGTTTAGACCAAATCATCCCCCTATTGGTAAACATTTATTATATCAATGTTCGCTGGGTTGACATTTATTCAGCAGATCGCCTGACTTTTTAAACACAAAAAACACGCGCCCGGAGCCTGATTCCCATGGCATGAAAACTGTGTGACCGGTTCGTGACCTTTGTGGTTTAATAATATCAATGAGTACGAGTCTAGGCTTTCATGTAAATAACATATTTTGTTGAATGTAAAGTTACGGCAACCTTAAAGTTGGCCTACAATTACCTGGATGTCTTCTCCTCTTATACTGTCCCTATCTGTTTTGGGGTATGTTATTTATATGTAAATATATCTCTATTTTTCCAATGGCTTCGTACATCATTTGCGATCAAATTGAAGAAATTTCATATGTTGTGAAAAGTGCCAGCGCCGCTTTAAAACGATTGATGATGATCTTGCTTAAAGGTGCAACAGAGATTTGAGCCCCCAAATATTGTGTCATAATAGTTATTTCATATGATTAGACACTCAATAGATTTTTCTACCTGATCTTTGCTACAGAAATGATCTTAAAAGAGAGAAAATAAGGCGATTTTGATTTGCTTATGGTCAAATCAAATAGGCTGAAGTTCGTATTTGCTCCTATACGAAATTAGAATTTCACATTTTTGTACCAAAGAAACATTTCTCAGCTTAATCCTTTCAGATGAGGGATAGTATTGATGGAAAGCTTTACAAATCGGGCAAAATCAGATTTTCACATTTTTCTGGGAACACCTGTTATGTGAGATCTCTCGTTTGCAACCTTAAAACAAAATGGAATGCAATCAAAACGGAATTCCTTAGATGACCTTGTGCACTACCTTTATTTTTCTTTCTATCGCTTAAAAACCAACGTAATCATAGTAATAATGAATGAATGATGGAAATGTGATAAAGCCATTTTGACTGTTTTTAATATAAAAAGCTAATTTTCAATATTAACTCTTTAGTGTTTATTGTCACGTCTCATGCCAGGGCTATCACAACAATCATTTGATGAACAGTAGTTCGCAATTAAATAATGGTGAAAATCAGAAATGTTTTGTGGTAAGATATCTAAGACTTTTTCCAATTATTCATAAAGACCACGGATTCTAATAATTCTTTTTTATTTCCAACAGACAATGTTTTTAAAAGACAACGACAACTGCCAAATATGGGTTAGTTTCTCTTACCATAATGTTGACACAGGCCTTCATATGTCATTTGTTTCGTCTGCTGTGTAACAATCTCACCCCAATTCTCATCATCTATTTGGATGTTTGACATTTGAATGTTTACCGGAACACCTAAACGGACAATTCCTATATGGTCCTGACCCTACCAATTCATCCATACACTGTTGCTCATAAAGTGAATTAAAATTATTTTACCACTTTTTATAGATTGATTCTTACAGTGTGAGTTAGTTTATGATATCAAGGGTGTATATCGCCACAACTAACTGATTGATCAGTCTCTTCCGAACATAATCACCAAACTTTGTCACAATTAACCCTTTAAGAACCGTGTCCTTAGCCAAAGGAATTTCTGTATTTGAACATTAGAAATTTAAGGATTTTGTTAATTTGTTTTCACAATCGGAGTATGGCATGAACAGTGCGTCAAGACGTCGCCGCATACTGTCCACAAGTTGTTTATGATGTAATGGCGAGCGTCCCACTCATCGATGAGAACCTGTCGAGTTTGAGGACTAATTGTCCCTGTCCTTGATGGCCGTCCTAAGGAATCCCAGTCATGCTCGATAGGGAGCAGCAATGTCACCTGCGCTACACCCCCCCCGGGCCCCCCCGCCTCAAGAAATTGGTCTCACTACAACGCGCCCGTGCGGCGTTGCTTTGTCGTTTTTGGCAGCCTTTGAAAATGCTTGCATGAACCCTTCTTTACATGTGGCAGGCAGTAGTTTTACAGAATGTCCAGGTACACTACGGCGTTTCATATTCCTCTAGCACCACCAGTGACGTTATTTCCTCATAATGAATACCATTCAAAACTTTGACCGCCACCACCCCTTTGGGGGGGTGATTTCCAGAATACAGTCATCTCGGGGGTTCCCACCACGTAATCGACGACCCTTTGTCGTCCTCTTGAGTTTCAAAAACGGCAATACCGTGCCCCGTTAGACCACCTTGTCCCAAGGCTAAGTGTATCTTCGCTTTGGTTTTTGCCATTTTACCAAAGCACAACGTATGAAAGCACTTAACATTATTAGCTCATTTAACATCGGGAGCGCGTGACTTACTGTTTAAGATATTCGCCTTTGGTGCATTCGCCTTTGGTGCAGGAGGTCCTCGGTTCAAGTCTCTGACAGGGCCACTTGCGGGATTTAAAATGATTAGCAGCGATAATGCGAGAGAGTTAAAAAATGTTGAAATGCATTTTAGCTCATAAATCAGGGATAGGTGTGTTAGTGCTGCAGCATGAGGTGAAAAAGGGCCTTAGATTTCTACCAACCAGGGCCGGAATAATAACATTTGCAATCATAGCTAAACTCGATCACTGGGTATTGTAGTTCACGAAAATATGTGATGACAAAATTAAAAGTGATGGCAATTCGCATAAACCAACATTTTCCAAAATGGCCGCCATTTTAAAGTTAACAGCGCTATTATAGCGAATTAGTGTCAACATTTATGTTGTCTGGGTCAAGAGGTTCAATATACAATTGCCAGAATTGTCCGACTCATGACAATTTATATACAAGGTTATTTTTCAAGATGACCGACATCTCATCTAAGAAAACCGTATATTTCTTATTATATAAGCTATGAAGATGATTTTGGTGTCAAAATAAGTGTTTTCTGGGTTAAGGAGTTCGATAAAACTATTTTCAAAACTGTAAGATGAATACAAAAGTGATGTTTATTTCCATATGTCCATATATATATAAGATAGACCAATATTTTTAATACAAATACCCAAGAGTGTTAGAGTTACTGCAATGTCAGGCTGAATGTGGCAAAGTGATAAAATATATTAACCCAGATGCTTGATAATTAATACCAACTCAAAATCCTCTGTAACTCCTCCTTGGAACTACCTAACTGCGCTTTAGGGTCCCTATGAACGAAAACCCAAAATATTGAATACCAACAGGTGTACACGTGACCATGGTCATTTAAGTGTGTGAATTTCGCGGCCATTTTACTCTTGACATATGTGAAAGAAACAAATAATAGTTTATATTGAAGTAGTAAATGCATAAACATCAAGATTCCCATGCAATTCCAGATATATGTTTGGGATGAATACATAAAGAGTGGTCATGGTGTCACATTTTGGGTGTCGCATTGGTGACCCATGAATAAAATGACTCACGACTCACCTGACAGTTTGGAGAATATTGCTGTTAAAATCCTGGATCTAAAAACATACACTTTGTCACCAAAATCGTCATCCTAGGTGCTGTATAGTATGAGGTATAAAGGATTTTTGCCTTTTATATGTCGACCATCTTAGAAAATAGTGGCGTATGGAAACTTCCATTAATTTTATATTCATCTGACATTTTTGAAAATCGTTTTATTGAACTCCTTGACCCTGAAAACTTTTAATTTGACACCACAATCATCTTCCTAGGTTATATTATAAAAGATGTCAGGTTGGTGTCAATAAAATGTCAGCCATCTTGGAAAATATCGGCACATGCAATATTTGATAGTTTCGGGAATAGTTTTACTGAACTCCTTTACCAAGAAAAAACATTTTTAAGACCAAAACTGTTTTCTTAGGTGTTTTTGCCTTTAAGATGGCTTCCACTTTGGAAAATGGCGTCGTATGAAAATTGCCACCACATTTAATTTTGTCATCACCTGTTTTCATGAAGTCCACATCCCTACGATCAATATTAATGTCTAGCTCATGATGACAAACTTTATTTATTCCGCGGCCCCGGTACCCATCTCCTTAACTGGTTGGTGCGCAGCACTATGTACAATTCCATGTAACTACTATATTGTAGGAAATAACACCAAATAGTGCAAAAAAAAAACGAAGTATTTGAGGAAATTTGTCATACGGCCTCCCGCAAACAGACATACAGCGATGCCATCTCAAAATCTACACAAAACAGGTGGTTTACTGCTGTACAGAAAAACAAAGATCAATAATGTTTGTGTTTGAGGACAATCTGTACAGGTCATGGTGCACAATATCACGCTTAAAAATCTGTGATATTCACAGGGAAAGGCCTTTTTGATCTCAACTTAAGTCGGAATTATCATACGCACCTATAGAGATTACAGAATCAGATATAATATACCGCCTTGTCTTTAGTACATGGATTTCAAGCCAACTTGCAGGTTATGTTAGCACATCCATGCCAGTAACAAAAATACCAAAATAAGAATTTTGATGATTTTTTCGATCTTTCGGATCAGCAAATCGCTGCCAATCCCTTTAATCAGGTTACCAATTCTGGATTTCTATAAGTATAGTTGATTACAACAGGAATTGGAGCTTTGACCAACATTCATGATAATATCCATCCTTCAGAGACGACAACGTTAAGCCGTCGGTCACAACTGTACATAGTTAGAAGCAATTGAACCTTCTATAAGAGTAGGGAGTAACCCTCTCTGGCTGTCCCGATCTGTACCTGAATCTGGGCATCATTGGAAAGCAGTTTCTGAACACTGAATATTGAGCCCGCTAGAAGACAAATCTCAATAAACAAGAGAAACCTCAGCAACAGTGGCATATGCGCAATCTACGTCAGAAAGAATTACATTAATTCACAATGGTTGGCAAATATCTAGTAACACCCCTAGTCACAGGACAAACAACAAAAACTACATCCCTAAGTGAACTAGTCCGTGGCTCTAGTTTGAATGTCAAACATGCTTTCATGACCATTGTTATTGGCAATAAAATACTGCTAAAGTCCCGAAAGTTCCTAACGCATTCACAGGCGATTACGCGGTCAACACTACTGCTACAACCTTCATGTTGACATAAGCTTCCGTAAAAAGAAAACAATCCAGGAAACACATTATACCACGGTAAAATGTATTCTTTCTGTTATGCAGTCCTTCTTCGATAATACACCGTAGTTTTGAGGGAATCAGGTTTCCTGTTAGCTACACATAATGGGGAAAATTCTTTTTAAGCCCGTATGGGGTTGGAAACAAACTTTGGGTTACCGTCTACTATTCCTCTTCTCTTATTTGGCACTACAAGTGGCCTAATTTGTCCCGTCATTTTGATTTGACGTTATTTTTGACATCGAGAAGTTATCGGGATGCGGGCTTTTTGTCACTTATGCATCTGCAACCCGCATACACCTGAATCTAAAGATCGTTACAGTTTTTAGTGCCCTTCAGGTCCAATTTTGTAACCACCTTGTTAACTTTTCCGTTCCCCCGTCCAACCAATGTGGACCATGAATGGAAAGCTCAAGTCAAAAATACTCAACACCTATCAGGAAACGCCAGAACACCTTCAAATCTTTAGAGTTTGGTCACGGGATTTACAGGATGGTCCTCTACTATATAAAGAAAAAATAAACTTCAAATTTTCAAACATATGTCTTCAGTGTTATCAGATACCACTGTTGTTACATCAACGTTCTATCTGTTTTTGTCTCTTTCTCCATCTCTTTCCCCCTCTATTTCTCTTGATCTCTTTTCTTTTCCTCATTATGTTTCGTCTCATTTCGTCCTTTCTATCGTTTCCTCCCTTGCCCATTCCCTTTTCTTCCCTCGGTTCTCCCCCTCTGTCTCTTCCTCTCTAGTTCTCCCCCTGCTCCTCGCCCCTCCTCCCTCTCCATTCAGGCTTCTCTGAGGAGCTCTAGGCTCTGTCAAATCGGTAACACTGGGTCAATGATAGGGCGTTTTCAAAATATATGCAAATGCAAAATGTTATCTTACATGTGCGTTGATCCTAATTCTGAATTCTATTCGGTTAAGGGTCGGTACATGACGACAATCCATTCAAGAGCTTTTGAACAAGAGAGAGGGAGAGAAAGCGGCTCCACAGACCTGTAAAAACAAACACACACTAAATTAGGCAATCAACATTAAATAGTAGGTATCATAAATAATTGCACTAAATGACGCTTTAGAGCTGGGCAATGTTGTGTTTACAAGCCGCCATCCAACTGCAGAATAAATGTTAATTTTGGAAGCTCGTACCTTGTGATAACAACTTGACTTGCCTGAAGTTACGCGAGGTTCGTGTAGCTGATTTTTAAAAGGCAGACGTCAATCAGCATTCAAGTTGAAATTAAGAAAACGAAGAATAATTTCAACTGCACCAAAGGTTATGTAACCTTAAATAGACTGCGACAGTAAAGCTCTGTTCACTGTCAGTGGTGGTTTATTTTCACCGGAATGCACATATCTTCTGGAGTCCGAGAAAATTACCACCTCTTTTAACAGTACCAATCTCATAACGTATTACCAAATATGGAAACATTTAATCAACCTTACAACGCATTGCAGATTTTACATTTTAACCAACAAAAGGATTTCCATTGCTGTTTAATTCGGTACTTTGGTTTACTCCTGATTTTCAAATATGAATTTTCCCATTAATCTGTTTCGTTTATTTGATAAAATCTCTTGTGGTAAGAGCTAGAGTAAGACATATTCCCGCCTTTTAAACTTTTAAACCTCGTTTTACCAAGGGGAATATCACCTATAGCTAAAACGCCAAAAGCTTTCGAAAAAAGCGCGGGGGGGTTCTCAACTTTGGTTTGGGTAGGGACGTGCCTCCGTGACTCTGGAAGAAGGACCCATAGCTATACCATTTTTTGCCAAAAAAGGGACCCATAGCTATACCAGAGATGCACATTTTGGGCCAAATTTAACCCAAATTTGCCATTTTCGCCACAAAATGTTGACATTTTAAGCAAATTTGGACAATTCTGGCTTCAGATTGAGGAAATTTGACTAATTTTCCAACAATTTTTAGAAAATGTTGGTTTCCAATTGAGAAAATGTGACTAATTTTCCAACAAATTTTAGAAAATTTTGAAAAAAAGACCCATTGCTATACCAAAATTGGCATGAAAAAAGGGGTCATTGATATACCAGAAGGCTGAAAATGGGACCGATGTCTGTGGCACTTCCCTGTATGGTCATTTGTGTTGAGAACCCCCCCCGGGAAAAAAGCTTCCAGGTAATCGTTATCTTCTCCTTTCCGGTGTGGCAGGAGTTGTAGTCCTCCGGACTCACAGTCCTACAACGGTGAAGAATAGGGCACTACATTCAGATGACTCTTCACGCAACATTAGTTTCACGCTTTATTCCGTTGTCGTCAATGGAGCCCGGACTTTGGTTCCTGCCGGACCATATCTCCTTTTACACCGGTCATCAGTGAAGGTTGCACCTTCACCAGGGTTAGGGTATATGCCACCAAAGTCTATTAGGGGGGGCTGCCACCCAAGAATAATTTATGGTATATTTATGGCTCTAAATCTAGTTTATATGAACTAGTCATTTAGAACTGAAAACCACATGAAAATCCGACATTCCTACCGTTTTTCGTGCCTATTTTCTGTGGAAAAAATTAAACAATTTTGCCGACTCGCGGACTTTATTACGTCATTGGGACGCCATACTCAGGCCCGTCGCCATGGGGGGACCCCCCAGTGATCCTCAAAAAGAAGAGAAGAAAGAAAAAGGGAAGAGAGAAAGAGAAGGGAAAGAGAAGAGAAAAGAAAGGGGAAGGAAGAAAGAATGAAACAAAAAGAGAACGGCATCAGAATGCATAAGATTACTTGAACTCCAGACTTATATAAATCCAAATATCACAAATATTTAAAATGGCTTCCCCTCAATCCAATTAGTTTTGTTCCAAGTCTAGCCAACGGTAATCATTATTGTTATATGCCAACATGATCAAAAACCTTCTGATCAAAATGTGTAAAATAAATTTAAGAAAACACGAGCGTGGCAGTGGTATGAGCAAACGGGAAGGGAGCCATGGGCCATTCCCTATAGGTTGGTCTACCAGTATTTAAAGGAATTTTCAGTCGGGGAGCTGAACTGGTCAAGAAAAAATTGTTAGGAATCAGTCCCCTAGCCCCCAGCACCATAAACTTATACCCAATCTTTCATTTGAATTAACTATACTTAACCCTTCAAAAATACTCTTCTTAATAGCTAAAATCCAAAAGCTTCCGGGGGCTTCGCCCCTGGACCACCAGCAGGGGTCTGCTCATGCACCCCATCCGTTAAAGACATTGGCGCACAGGCTAGCTATGTGTAGTTTCCCTTCAGTAGTACAAGCTTAGAAAATGTCCGTCTCAGTGAGAAAAGTTAGAAACCAGACTTTTCTTTGAATTGGTTACTATTAACCCCTCAAAAGTGGTCATCTTGAAGGTTCTTAATAGTTCAAATCCAAGACCTTCCGGGGGCTTCGCCCCTGGACCCCAGCAGGGCTCTGCTCCTGCTGCACCACACCCATTAAAGACATTGCAGCTCGCTATGTGCAATTCTCCTTTGGCAGTACAAGCTTATTCATGTATACTGCCTGTCCCAGTGAGCAAAGTTAGAAACCAGTCTTTTCTAGCTTTTTCTTTGAATTGGTTACTATTTACCCCTCAAAAAGTGGCTGTCTTCAAGGGTCTGAATAGCTTAAATCAAAGAGCTTCCGGTGGCTCCGCCCCCTGGACCCCGGCAAGGGCCCTATAGCGGGCCCCTGTAACGCACCCGTTCAGGGCTTTCCGGTTTGCGTTCGGTTTGTGTCAAGATACTTGCGGTGTGCAGTTTGATTCGAATGATCAAAAAAAATGGTCTGTAAGAGCATAAAATTTTCAATGGCCCTTAAGTGGGCCCCGAACCGTGCGCCGTTAGTTGCATTGTTTTATACGCTTCCAAGGACTCTTACTGCAGCAATAACATTTCTTCACTTTACATCCCCCCCCCTCCCGACAAAATGTCTAGCGACGGCCCTGGCCATACTAGGATTGTTAGTATTTATTTTGATATCAATGGGAGGAGGATGACTATAGCTATCCATTGGTATCAAAATCATAATGTATCAGGTGCTTTATAACGAATTCCCGGGGGCGGTATCCAGCCCATTGGTAAACCGTGTTATTGAAAAAGGTAAGACGAGGGTGAACTGAGTTACTGTGTGTACCTTTAGGTATGTCCAAGAAATATTTTACTTTTAATCCGGCTAATCAGATTGAATGAACAGAATTCACTTCGTCGGATCAACGTTAGGTTTGATGGAATTTGTTTATTGGAGCCGATCACATATTTTTTTATAATAGACGGCGGTTTTCAATTACAATTCTACCGATTATTCCATTAAATATTGAACCCTATATCAACGCTGACTTGTGTTTTGGGCATATAGCAGTGAATCAACATTGACATTTGAATGATATAGGAATAATGACGCTGCTTCTGAATTACGAATTCCCGTAAACGTCAAATTGATTAAAATATTTGGATTATGTTGACTCAATATTCATTCAATATTAACGCTTACTTAAAGATGCACCGAGACAATTTCAACATCCTAAAAATTACATCCCTGAAAGTCAATCGCTAACCAATGAAACCCTGTAAAGCGCGAACACTACTATCAAGGTAACTCGGTATACATGCTATAGAAGCAGAGGCAGTAACGTACTTTCATTTTGGTGTCGAAGAATTCAAATTAAGCTAAGGGACAAGACGACTGCATACAAGTGGCGCCCTAGGTTTTTTTTTTCACCCAGAGTCCTTTGCGTATTTATCGTCTTGTCAATGTATCAGTATCAATGTTGGACACCAGGGAAAAAAAAAAAAAAGTTTAATAACCGAAAACCCTATCTTTATGTAATACAAGATGATGTCTGTTGTGTACGACAGAAATACAATGCAATTATGCTTCTAGGGCCATTGACAACATCTAAGTTAAAAACATTTTTGATTTTGGTAGTTTTTTTTTCTAACATATTGTCAAATAGACCATCTGAAACTTTCTTTTCAGGTATTCTACAACTAACCATGTAAATTTAGGAAATTTTGGTATGCTCAGAAAATCCCTTAAAGTCGCTATCAGTTGATTTGATAAATCTGAATATGGAAAAACATCAAAAATCATATTTTGCATGTCATGTAAACCAGCTTGGGTATCGTAACATATCCTATAAGTTCTATGACTGAAAGCACCTACTACGGACAAACCATATTTATTTATTTGTTGTTCGTACGGACACTTAACTACAACATGTTATTAAATGTAGATTCATATCGTTGAGTACTGCTGTTTTCTTCGTTTTATGTCGTTTCATTGCAAAAAAAACAGAATTCTATAGCTATTCTTCACGTTGTAAGGCGATTCCTGTAAATGTACATATTAAAATATTTTGACTTTCCCGGTAAATCATCTGATTTGTCTTTTATTATCAGTGTTCCTTTAACGAAACACCAATTCAAATCCTAATATTGTCACTTACAATGGGCTTCATTTTTAGAGGTCTTACCATATAAGGTTTTTATCAGCAGCTGATAACATTTAACAACAAGACGACTGCTAATGCAAGATTCATATTTAAGTTAGCTGTAAAGTTAGCTTTAAAATGCTCCAAATGGAATCATGGCAATGTTTACATAACACTGACAACATTCTGCCTAACACTTTGCCCGGGAACCTGGGCTAGAAGTGACCGAGATTGAATTCCAAGTTAATATTCATGAAAAGCTGTCCCAGCGTGACCTTGAAATCAGAAATAATTTTGGCCTAAAAAATAAAGTCATTTCAAAGTGCTACTCGATTGTATTTCAGGACAATCTAGCAAATCCGCGATATCAGGAACCCTATCCGGCCCCTGGTCGACCGAAGTGAGAAATAGGTCCAGAGGGCAGCAGATGAGTAAGTTAAATCGACACACTAAAATATATGCTAACCTCTTCCAAAACTGGAAAAAAGAACACATAAACTCAATCTCACCTATGCAAACCCTGCAACAGTCTTCCTAAAGGGCTTTGAACAAAAACAGGGCCTCTCCGGTAAATAATGCGTCTGCATGCTTGACTAGTACAGGGAACCTTTACGGTCGTTTTTTGACATTGGGCGTCCGGCACACGTAAAGGCCAATAATTCATTGAAAAGCCGTAGCACTCAAGTACTGTAACTATAAAGTGTATCTTGCCAACGCCTTTCTTTGCGTCGGAAGGTCAATTACACCTAAAAAAATAACCCTAATGGCCGCAGTATTTATCATGCGCCTCCGTTTACTTGTTATTTATCCTCCTGCATTCTGTTTCTTCGATGAAATAATATTAAGATAACTGTATTTGGAGATATCTTGTCGGGATTCGTGCTACACCGATTTGACTTATGTAATGTCGTTCTACTAGAAATTAGGGTGATTCGTAAATGGAAATGCAAAAGATTGATATTGACTCGTCTGACATGCCCCGAAATTTCAGTATGAATCCGTTGTACTAATGCTTTTGACATTAGAAGCCTGTTTTGTCCAGGGAGGGATAGAATTCGAAGACATCCGCTCAGGAAAGAGGTTGATTGGAGAGTTTGACGATGTTAATATTGATACCCTTTGGAATAACTTTGGACGGATGACATCTTTAAAAGCAACTGAAAACATTTCATTTGGAATAGTGGCGCAACGTATTTATCCAGCTCTGCCTTGTGTTTTGGGCATATAGCAGTGAATCAACATTGACATTTGAATGATATAGGAATAATGACGCTGCTTCTGAATTACGAATTCCCGTAAACGTCAAATTGATTAAAATATTTGGATTATGTTGACTCAATATTCATTCAATATTAACGCTTACTTAAAGATGCACCGAGACAATTTCAACATCCTAAAAATTACATCCCTGAAAGTCAATCGCTAACCAATGAAACCCTGTAAAGCGCGAACACTACTATCAAGGTAACTCGGTATACATGCTATAGAAGCAGAGGCAGTAACGTACTTTCATTTTGGTGTCGAAGAATTCAAATTAAGCTAAGGGACAAGACGACTGCATACAAGTGGCGCCCTAGGTTTTTTTTTTCACCCAGAGTCCTTTGCGTATTTATCGTCTTGTCAATGTATCAGTATCAATGTTGGACACCAGGGAAAAAAAAAAAAAAGTTTAATAACCGAAAACCCTATCTTTATGTAATACAAGATGATGTCTGTTGTGTACGACAGAAATACAATGCAATTATGCTTCTAGGGCCATTGACAACATCTAAGTTAAAAACATTTTTGATTTTGGTAGTTTTTTTTTCTAACATATTGTCAAATAGACCATCTGAAACTTTCTTTTCAGGTATTCTACAACTAACCATGTAAATTTAGGAAATTTTGGTATGCTCAGAAAATCCCTTAAAGTCGCTATCAGTTGATTTGATAAATCTGAATATGGAAAAACATCAAAAATCATATTTTGCATGTCATGTAAACCAGCTTGGGTATCGTAACATATCCTATAAGTTTCTATGACTGAAAGCACCTACTACGGACAAACCATATTTATTTATTTGTTGTTCGTACGGACAATTAACTACAACATGTTATTCACGTAGTTCATATCGTTTGAGTACTGCTGTTTTCTTCGTTTTATGTCGTTTCATTGCAAAAAAAACAGAATTCTATAGCTATTCTTCACGTTGTAAGGCGATTCCTGTAAATGTACATATTAAAATATTTTGACTTTCCCGGTAAATCATCTGATTTGTCTTTTATATCAGTGTTCCTTTAACGAAACACCAATTCAAATCCTAATATTCTCACGTACAATGGGCTTTCATTTTAGAGGTCGTACCATATAAGGTTTTTATCAGCAGCTGATAACATTTAACAACAAGACTACTGCTAATGCAAGATCAATTTAAGTTAGCTGTAAAGTTTTAGCTTTAAAATGCTCCAAAATGGAAGTTGGCATGTTCTCATACACTGACAACATCTGCCTAAGGGCTTGAACACAAACAGGGCTCTCCGGTTAAATAATGCGTCCTTCATGCTTGACATCAAAGCCTGTTTTGTCCAGGAGGGGATAGAATTCGAATACATCCACTCAGGGAAAGAAGGTAATTGGAGAGTTTGACGATGTTAATATTGATACCCTTTGGAATAACTTTGGACGGATGACATCTTTAAAAGCAACTGAAAACATTTCATTTGGAATAGTGGCGCAACGTATTTATCCAGCTCTGCCTTGCGCCACATAAAATGTTCTTGCACTATCATTAGGATCGATGCAATTTTAATGCTGTCATTAATTTTTCGAAAAAAATGATAATGGCCATGATGATCGGTTCGGCTTCGACATTCTTTTCTCTCCTGTTTATGCTGACGATATACTAATAGATCAAAGTGTCACTATCGCTACACTTAACTCAATATACTGCACGTTCCTTATAAGTGCTGCCAAAAGTGTAATATTGAGACATCAATCGCTACAGGCCTCTCACCAACTTCCTAAATCGGTTTGTCCGTCTTATTACCCTTTTCACCCCTGAACATTCTGTGTAGGACTGTAGGTTATTACACTTAAGTTAGTGGTCAATATCTCCCAAATTAGACAAAATGGTAATTATCCCCAAACCATTGACCTACGTCTAGGCTTGTTTGGATTCAGTTGAAGACTTTCTTCAGTTGATTCCGAGTTACGGTAATCAAAATACGTAATTTTGACATTTTCGAAAAAATTGTGAAAAAACATCTCTTGGCTATTACGAGGTGCCTTGTAAGGTTCCTAAGATTATCGTCACTAAATTAAGGATGGGTCAACGTATAATATTCAGACAAAAAGGAATGGTAGCACTTCATACGGTTCGGATTCAACTATAGGTTTCATATTGCAAGTTAGCACCGTATTAACTTTGCATTCAGTAGACCTGGATAAATCTCGAAACACTCTGATCCTCAAATTGACACGCACGTTGGTGTTTCCGTTGTTCTCTTCTTTATTTTCAAAAATCACAAAAACTTATATCATTTATAATGACGCCTAAGCTTCGGGATGGATCTTGAAGAAAGAGGATAAAATTTAAAGTATATATCAAACTAAAATTCTATGCTAATGCAAAACTAATGTTAAAAATAAAGAACTGTCTCTTAATGTCATTCTTAAACTGGGCAAGTCCTATTCATCGTATTCCTTTTACTGTGTGAGGAATCGAATACAATCATTCCCCTTATGATTTAAATAAGATTGCAGTCCATTAGTTGCCTATCATGTTCATGTCATTACCAACCATTGAACTGTGCCTTTATCGTGGCAATTCATAACCAAATAAGTACAGGATATTCCTAATGTTCCCAAAAGCCGCTCTGCATTTGTACACTCATAGCTTATTCACATTGCATTAACCTATCACTTGTTAAATATCGCATCCGTACCTGTTCCTAAACTAGATTGCAGGTCATAGCCATTTTCTATTAAGATCTAACACCTTCTGGTTTTCCTGGATACAGTTTCTGGGATGCCAATTGTAAAGCTAACCTAATGTGGTGGTTGCTGGAGGTCTTGCAACTATTGTTGGTACTCTTTTGTACCCTTGTCTTAACCCTGGTCTCAGTGAATTTTCCTCAGGTACGGTAAACGCCAAAAACCTTTCGTAAAAAGTTTTCCCAGGTAATTTTTTTCTCATCTGAAAATCTGAAATCAGCACTCCGCCTTCATCGGGGTTAGGGTATGCCCGTCAAATTGACGGGTACGGGTAGTTTGCCACCAGACTATTTATGTAACATTCTTGAAAATCTATTCTACACATATGGCATTACACTATCTGTCCTTCAGTCTTTGGAGCGGAAAACCGCATGAACCTCCGATAATCCTAGCTTTTTTAGTGCGAAATTTACTTTCGCTTATTTTATTACATAAATAAATGTCCAGTTTAAAGAGGGAATCCGGAGAGAAAATTAAGAAGGTTCAATGGAGATATGGGTGTATTGGACCAAAGCAGAAAGACGCATCAGAGGAATCGAGTGTGAAGAATAACATACTGGGTCGAAATAGATCATGAGCAGTGATATACGATTGCTGGTTCTCACAGCGAATGACTCGCACTTAAAACAAAAACCACAAACCAAAAACATGTGGGACGAAATCGATCGTAGGCATGTGAGTGTGTATACACTATACCTTCGATTACCAACTAAAATGGTTATAGAACCGTATTCAATAGCCAGCATGTTGGTGGAGCAAGATACGCGCATTCCAGTACTACAATACATTCACCTGTCAATGATCCATGTGCAAAAATCGCTAAACATGTGGGGAAAAAATTTTTCCCCCCCCCGGGTGGGGGGATTGATAGCTTAATGATTGTAACCTGGAATTCTGCATCTTGTCCACCCCATGTCTGGTGGCTGAGTCATATGATACGGTCTATTTTTCAGGACGTAATATCCTCTGATGTTCAGACTTTCTACTGAAGTTTGGAGTAATGACACGCATATCTACAAAGAATATCTTATTTTTTATTTCCCGTAGACAATTATTTAATTTC
Organism: Ophioderma brevispina; assembly: GCA_023653785.1. NCBI lineage: Eukaryota > Metazoa > Echinodermata > Ophiuroidea > Amphilepidida > Ophiodermatidae > Ophioderma > Ophioderma brevispina. The sequence goes on from JAMKCH010018541.1 coordinate 23,148, forward strand.
AGAAATAATTGGAAAATACAACTTTCCAAAAGATAACGATCAAATCATCGAACTGTCAACCAAAGACAAATCAGCATAATTATATTAAAAATGGCTAACGTTGTGTAGATTTGTGCCTGAGACTAGCAAAGAATCGCTTCTTTGTATCGGCGTAATAATGGAATTTCCCGCTTTGATTGTAATGATTGTCTATTTCTGATTTAAATTTATAAATCCCTTCTCACATATTGTTATGGTATAATCTAGCGAGTTTTAAGCGCAA
>JAMKCH010018542.1:0-23571 GCA_023653785.1 Ophioderma brevispina
GGATTTTTTTTTTTGTTTATCAATTATCAAAACCTTTTCTAATTTTCTGAGGTTAATCAAACACTGAAATGGTGTTCTTTCAAATTTTGATGCCAAGTTTGCAAACCCAATAAGGGCAGATGTCAAGTGCAATTTAAGTATCGCTTGTAACTTGAAACCATGCTAACATTTCAAGGGATTAATTTTGAAGCTCATTTCAGATTTTTCACTATGGACAAGCAGCGAATTGCTGATCTGAAACAATCAGCAGCTTACAGTCCCTTCTACAGATTTAAACCCATAATTAATGCAGTTCATAATTTAAGGGTGATCGCAATGTATAGTTTGACACATGCAAATTAGCTCATTAAAATTTTTTAGTAACATGCAGATATCTGGATACCATACTACAACAGCAGGTAAGTCATTCATGGCCTACGATCTTACCAAAGTTTGAAGCTCACATCTTGTTTTGGGTTTGTTTGAATCTTGGAATTATTGGCATTTCATTATGTGACATACAAAGACATCCATCGCGGAAGTCCCTACCGTGTAACTATGGATTCCTTGCTGGGTTAGAATTTTGTTGCGAGTGCGAGAATCAGTCTTGAATTCTCACAAAAGAATTTTTGCAGGAATCATCTGATTAGCTACTTTTTTAATTCTGAAAGTTATGATAGAATCAAACATTGATTCGCAGCAAATCATTTTAAGATAATCTTTGCGATAATCGATTCTCCTGATTCTCCGCCAAATTCTAGCCCTGAGTCCCTGCTTGCTGGATCTCTTCCGTATCCCACATAACTCGAGGCAATATGATAAGCTTTTGTTCCAAACACTAACATAAGCCAATTCTGCAAAGGCGTACGCCATGTTTTGTTATCAATCGGAAACTCCTGCAGGAAGTCCAAAAAAATTCTTTATTTTTCTGTCAGTCTCAGAGAATTTGATTTATGATCAAAAACAGGCCAAAACTGAAGACAATAATGGTTTGTGTCATAACGCAAATTCCACACAAGATGTGACAAAAATACATAGTGATTTTAAAAACCTTCCTTGAAATATCCTGAAAGTTGCCCACATAAAGGCCTGTTTCTTACCACAATTGAATCAGTTTGTTCTGCAATATGGCCTTTAAGGGTGTATGCATTTGCGACAATACATTTACCTTTTTAACAAACAAGTTCGTGGTGTTTTTAAAACACTGTAAAAATATTCATTTCTCTTAGTTTATCTTTCTAAAAATACTGTTGCTTTCTTCTGAGAACTAGTAAAACTATGGGAACCCCTTTGAAATGCATTATGCATCACTTCAATATTGACACGTTTTCAATATTTAATGAAAAAATGTCCTTTGTCAAGCATGCTCTTCTACCAACAAACTGCATATACAAATATCACAACTTATATTCTTATATTCATAATCTCTCTGTCCTGATTCATTAAGTAATATAACCAACAAAAAACGTCCTACCATCTCTGTCAAAACTAGCACAGTTTCCACAACTTCATGTTATTTTCATTTTCAATCAATAACTATGCCATGATGTGGAACTACAAGTGACTACTGTGTGGGTGGACAAAATCTTTGTAAGCTCGGCAAATGATTTCAACAGATGAGAAACACTTGTCGGCCATCTTGTGACAAGCGTGATTCTTAGTGAGCGAGACGAGCCCACACCTAAACCATCCAGCATATCTGAAATCATTGAGGCTAATTTGCCTAATTTTATGTTTAATGATTCTTTTTTAAACCAAGCAAATCTCATTATAGTACCACCACTATTTCTTTGGTGTCTCTGTTTTTGATCCCCACTGAACATCTGATCCCAATTTTAAAAAGTTTTTGTTTTGCCAGCCTTATCAGTGTTCCAATATCTAGGTTCTGATCTAAATTAGTTTTCTACCAAACGACCATGATGTTCACTTTCATCACTTAACCGTGTATAGTACATAACAACACTGCAGCTGGTTGTACATATACTATGATATAGGTGGCAATAAGCAAAAGTATGAAAAACAAATGTCTGCTCTAAACGCACACTTAGCCTGCTTCATTTTTTACAAAAACAACTTTTTTACTTGATTTTTGAGTTTGAAACCAATTGTATTATGGTTGAGTCTTTCAATTTTACAAACAGTTTTGTCAGTAAACCATTTTGAAAGTTTACTCTTCATCCCATGCTGAATGAAGTACTAACAAAAGACATGAAAGCCATGGTAACATCAAGTGTTGTTTTGGTTATAATTTGCAATATTCGTGCTGTTTGTATCCTCCAAATTCTACATGTAACAATTTACTTTTTAATTAAAAAAAACCAGACCCAACTTACCACAAGGGCACCTAACGCGGATCCAAAAGGATACAACTCCACTTTCCACAAACAATGGCAAATTAACAACTACTTTTTAATGATATTGCAACAACCCTAGGGGACACCTATACGCAACTATAACAACTATACCTATTAAGAACCCGACGTTGCGAAAGATAAAACCTTCCTTCATCAGGGTAAAAAGACCAAAGGGGTCTACATGTAACAGCTGCAGCCCAGCACAACGGCACGAAGCTAAAAATAAAAAAACAACTTTTTAGCGTCTTGCCTTGTGCTGGGCTGCAGCTTGTTTTACCTGTAGACCCTTTGGTCGTTTTACCCTGAGGAAGGAAGTTTTACGCTTTTCCAAAAAAAAAAAAAACGTCGGTTTTTAATATGTATAGTTTTATGTTGAGTGTCTGTGTTCCCCCTAGGGTGTTGCCATTCTCATTAAAGTAGTTTTTAATATATGCACAAATTGTTTGCTGCTGCTGATGTGATGCTGATGATGATTAGCACTACGATGATAACAACAACAAAATTAAAGTGGAAGATAAGATGGTGTACCACATCCTACACATGCTTTTTTGCAAGGTGTCTCTTCTTGATATCAGAGAAGGGCTATACACTATTCATTAACTACATCAATGCAATCAGGGAACCAGTTCAGCACATATTACCCCCAATTATTCTGCAGGTCTCAATGCATTAATACCCCTCATCAACACAATTAATTTTAAGCATTAAGGCTCGTATTATTTGGGGGTCAAGTAGACACAAATTGTCAGCATAATCACTCAGACGATACTGTTTTTCCTGAATGTTCACAAATAAATGCACAATACTGTCTATTTCCTTTCTAGCTTCCATGATAATTAATTTCCTTTTGTGATTGTTCCCATTTACTCCGCTGGGGCATGAAGCCTGCTAGTATACTCTAATAGAGGATAGTTCTAGCTTTAAGTAGTATTTTTCCTGCTTACAAGTTCTCATTTGCACTGATTGTAGTTGCCAATAGTTTAGTATAACAAACTGGCCCTTTCTGTTTGCCTTTAGTGTGTATTGATCAATGTGACTATCAGCAGAGAGATGTTTATTTAATCCTCCTTCTTGGAATGGCCATCGCATGCAGTGATGAAATTTAAACATTGTGTGCTGGCCGGATTCGACCCCGCAAACCCCTGGCACAGTGCCTTACCAATTAAGCTAACAACCAGGGTTAAGCAGAAAGAGGGCTAGATTTTAAACCAATTCTGCAAGGTGTCCCATCACTTCTATTGGATAGGATTCAGAATGTATATTATATATAATAGATTCTACTATGTAGTTAAAATTTCCTATCACATGAAAATTGTTGCGCATTTTTTTTGCAGCATTTTACTTAATATGAAGTGTAAACCCATTATAACACAATGAGGGGCTTCTTACTTGATTACTGGACAATCTACCATATCTCTGATAATTTTTTAAACATTTAAGTTTAACTCGTTCACCAACGACTTCCAAATGTTACTATTTAGGCCATATCCAGAGGCTATTTTGAATCAATCCCATATGTCATTGCAATGTGCCTATAATGTCTGTACTAACACCTGTCATTACTTATGATAAAAATTGTTCCAAAAGTTTTAATAACCACAAGACATTTCATAAATCATGCTAAAATTCCTAAGTACTAACGGCTTTTGTGACCCTAAAATGACGTTAAATCTGGGTTTTATGTGTTAATAGGATGTTTGAATTAGATCACATTACTCTATTGGTGTGAAATTTCCCCAAAACTGTTGCATTATGGGTTGACTCAAAACACCCTCTAGGCCGTATCCAAGAACCATTTTCCATTAGCCTCTTCCACTTTTTCCTTCACCACATGGAGAGCACTTTAAAAAAAAGAAGAGATTGACTCAATCAATAAACACTTCCCAAAGGTAATTGGCAGCATTACCCTCCTTATCCTCCTTGCAGGCTACTTAGCTTCCTCTTTTCCATAACTCCACAAGCCCCTTCCTCACGCTAGTAATTATCCCCACCCCCACACATCCAAACACCCAGTGCCAATACGTGCCTATTGCTACAGTGTAATACCACCTTACCTGTAATTAACGCTCTGTTGTTTGTGTAGAAAGGGAAACCCATACTGTCAAGTCTATAACATGGTAATCTTTCATTCATTCACACAAATGGTGTTCCCAGCAAATATCCAGATTAACCCCAGAAATAAACATGTCAAGCCTATTATGAAAGATGGGTCAAAGTGGCTATGGACATTTTTTCTTTTTCAGACACTTAACCTTTAAAAGGGGTATACACTTAGGCTATGCTTTTAAGTTATAGGCTGCAATTTTATGGAAACAAGCATTCTGCTTTTACTTGAAGAAATGGACTCTGCCAAGACACTGAAGCCAGTGTAATAAGAGATGCCCTTAGATATCATGGACATGGACATCATTAAAAAACTGTCAGGTGTTTGGGTTTGATATTAGGTAAAAAACAAATTTGAAAAGAGGACCCCCTTTCACAATATTTGGGAGCATACCTTTAAATATCATAATTGCTGACAACAATAGGACTTGTGATGAAATTAATATGCAATATACTGTTGGATACACCAATCAAAGTTATAATTTGACCTTGTTTGGGCCACAAAGGTCACATGAAGGTCACTAAAGTCCCATGAGGTCACCAAGGTCCATTAGGTCACCAACATGTGGGACCATACACCCCCCAAGGACCAATTGTATCCAAGTGCCCAAAAATTGTTTGACATAATGTAATATACAGCAATTTCTTATTCTGTCATGACCTCTGCGTGACCTTTAACCCCACTCGTGGCAAGGGCATGAAAACGTGCATGTTGTGGAATCCCTCTCTAAATTAAAAAGATTTTACAAAGTCAATCCTCCTTGTAGTGACTCTGGGAGTCAATCGAAAAGTGTGACATTCCAATCTACCAAAGTGAAAAATCACTCTTTTTTTTTTTTCCGCCTTACAAGTAAAATTTCAAAACTGTAAGAGTGTCAATTCTGTACTCTGCAAGATGAAATTTCAATCTTTTTAGATGGAAGTTTCAATCTTTTCACCGAATTTTTGTTCCCTCAGCACAATCCCTCTCGATTTGAATATTTAAGTGTTTGTAAATGAATTGACTTATATAATTCACTCTGGAGAGATTGTGCTGAGGGAACAATCGGTGAAAGATTGAAAACTTCAATCTAAAAGATTGAAATTTCACTCTTTGCAGAGTACAAATCACTCTTTACATTTGAAATTTTTACTTGTAAGGAGGAAAAAGAGTGATTTCACTCTTGGTAGATTGAAATGTTCAATCTTTTTGATTGACTTCCAAGAGTCACTCCAATGAGAATGACCTTTTTTCAATCTTTTGAATTTAAGAGGCATCAGGCAATTATGTTTCAGGGGTTAACCCTACCAAGCACTCCCTATGTGCCCTCTTACAGACGACACAAAATGTAGTACCGAAGAAAAAACACTTTAAACCTACTACATGCTCAGTGGGGGATTTTTTTTTACAAGATATTACATTTGTTGCTTTCTTTTAACCTTTCATCAATAACGACAGTGCTGTAATTTTTACCTCTCTTAATGGTCAATGATGATAATGTCTTCAAAATGTTCTCATGAATCAATTTGAAAAGGTTTCCGTTTCTACTTTCGTGAATTAATTCATTTTAGTATCATCCAACCTCCGGGAGATTTAGGTTGCGATCTCAGCAACACTACAACACTGTCTATTCATTTTGGTTTCATATCATTCTTTCACTGACCGTGTGACAGTATTTTAACACGGTATATCATGTTGCAGCTCATGATTGATGGTAGTTGAACTTGGAATAGAAACAAGGAAACAAGACCTGCAAAATACAAAATTGAGGACACATATAATATTACATGATAAATACAGAAGAAAATTGACAGGGTGATGTTGACACATGTTTGAGAACTGGCTAGAATGTCCAAATCATGTTGCTTCTGAATTATCTCCTACAGTTTACACATTTTAAAAATGCTTTCACATATCTTGAGGAGATATACCTTGTAAGGCAATTTATCGTGTTTTTTTTTTTTCAATTTCAAAATTGTTCTTTTAATAAGCATTTAATACAATAATTAACTTACTAATTTAAGTTGAATCCCTATCTCTTAAAAATTTAGGAATATCTCATAAGACACTAAAATTTTTGAGAGAACCTTTAAAACAAAAGCGCATGCAGTTTCCTAGTGGGAATGGGTTAATTTATCACCAAGTCTCATTACACAACTAAATCTCTGAGTGCACACCTTTATGCCGTGCATGCAATTTCTAGGGAATGGGTTTATTACCACCGAGTCTGCTACCCCTGCAGCAGTGCACTTGTTTGAAGATTATTAGCTTCACTAGTCATCTTCCCCTGATCAGTCAAGTTGATGGAATACCTCCCCCAATAGGTCATCTCATATGAGTGACCATAGGAGGTGACGGTCAAGTGTGCATCTAGCATGTAATAAGTGCTGGCATGCATCACCCCTGCTTCATCTATGTACCAGCATGTCTGTGTTCTTATCCTTTGATGAATTTAAAAATTCATTTGGATGCAGTCTACAGTAATTTAGTCTGTAGTTTTATTCACGAACCTGAGGTGCATGTTTTAAAGCTATCAAATGTCAACCTTATGAGCAGTAGCGGAAAGCATCGCTAATGCCAAAAATTTCAGCAAACAAGGTTATTGTCCTCTGAACCTAAAGTACACACTAATTGCATGATTCATTTTAATATCCACATTCAAAGGTCCTATTTTTATTCTTTATCAATGAACCCAATCCATAATTGCAATAATCAATCTGAGCCCTTGTGGGATTCTACCAGTCATTCACTTCATTTTTGATATTCATCAAATAGTAATACCTACATGTGATGAGGTAGGTTTGTCTCACCCATGCTGACTGGTCATCAACTCGCACAAAGACAAGTGCAGCTAAGGGTCACAGCCACCCTACTTATAAATCTCACTAAACATTCGGACTCACTCCATACCATCCTTCCACATGTAGCTATAACGCAATTTTAAGTACAAATTTAGTTGCATGATTTTGCAACTGCTTTGACCCACATAACGGAGATGCCGCTAACAAGGCTGGCAATTTTTTCAACTTGCCACACCCAATGATCTAATTTAAAAATGGATTCTAGTACTTCTCAAAGCTACTCGCATTCTGCCAAGCATCAATAATACAGAACATTGGGTAAATTCGAATAGAATTTCTATGCGCCTTTAAATTAGGAATTCTTTACAGGAAAAGTTCAATTTTTGTTAGTATAAGTGTGCATACTACCAAATATGGCTAAACCTGAATCATATTTTATTTTGTGAAATGCAACTAAAAACTGATCATGTTATTGAACAATATGTACAATATAATAATGTAGAAACTTTCTGAGACAAGATCGCACCAGATTTGGTCAAACATAATCTCTGACAAAAAAAACTGTTTGAAAAAGGCTGGTTAACACCTTTATACCCACATTGCCCAAACAGTTATGCATACAATATCCTTCCACACAACTCACACACTGCAGAGCCACTGACTTCAGTTCCTTTAACCGCCATCTTTTGCGTCAGTAGTCAGTCAGTCAGTCAGTCAGTCAGACAGGGATCTTCATTGGATAGCCCCATTGATGGACATACCCCACCTGATAGGAGTTACACTGATTGAGTACTTGATAGACACCACAAATTCTATCCATGTAGCACCTTTTACATCAGGTGTACTTCATTGGTCACCAACCATTAAAGCATCAGCACTGACAAAAAGCCCGAGTGTACCCATACACAGATTCGGTCATAAGTATTCAATGATGTAAATCAATTGATGTCGTCATCTGTCTATACAACAAAGTTGTTGGCTCAAGCTTCACCAAGCTATCTACCCATAAGGTTTGACATAGTAAGTTTTTCTCCAATGCCAATTCCAACAACATTGAGGAAATAATTAGCTTAGTTCACAAATAATCATAAATATGGAGAAGAGCCAAAAAAAGAACGCATATCAGTGCATCAAGTTCTGCTGTTGCACCACCTGCAACAGGCTGCAAGCTTTTGTGCACTACATAACATTCTTACGGATGTCTCATGAAGATTGAGGCCGAATACGGAAATCTCTTGGCCTGTGGCAAACAAGAAGCGTGTCGTACCAGAAACAGTGCTACATATTTAAGTTCTGGAAAACTGAGTGATAGATTTAGACATTATGTGTTGTAGACTGATATGTGGTCTGTCATGTGATCAAGCAAAATGGGTCTGAAGTCGGTCAAATTCAATTTTTACTTTTCCATGCTAACGGTGCAACATTTAGAAAGCTACATTTGCCGGGAAAACCCCATTGAAATGGACCAATTAATTCCAAAGAGATAATCAGTGGCATGAGTGGTAAAAAAAATAGGAAACAAAAAGGACATTTTCATCTTTGTTTGGCTATATCTCAAAATCACTATTGGCACTCCGCCTCATTTTGCTTTGATCACATCACATATATCGTAGCATACAAAAAATTCATGTAGATAATTTGATTACATACCTCAATATGGTTGAATTTGGTGACACATTTTACTTCATATAGATAAGTTGATTACATACCTCAATATGGTTGAATTTGGTTACACATTTTACTTCATAAAAAAATGTACTTTTAAAATTTCTAGTTTGTACTAAGAGTACCACATTACATAATTCACAGTCAGTGAACTATCTAATCAGAAATATCGTCTTTCCTGTCAGTTGGTTGCTATAGTTTGTCTCATACAAAAATGGCAAGCTTCATGATAATAGTGAATTGGATCTAATAGAAAATGACATGAGAATTTTATTAGCAATAAAAATATTATTGGCTGCATGAATTGTGGCTAATATATTCATTTTGGTCTGTATAGTGCATTCCTCTTGTATAGTACAATTTTTAAGTTAATGCTTAGTAGTATCTATGTTACAGGATATGACGCCTGGCACTATCTTTCTTTGGGCATTAGACTAGAGTTACAAAGTATTGTTCAATTGTATACCAGTAATCCTGTATCTTTGGGAGTAATCATTAGACCTACTAAAAACCTTTAAAGGGAATTTTTGAGGGGTTAAGGTAATGTATTAGTCCTAAATAAAATTTCAAGAGAGGGAATCTGTACCTTTTCAATGGTATCTAATTCACTCTAAAAAGGAGGAAATATGGTTAAATGTCAGGAAACTATTTTTTTAACATATGGGGGATACAAAAAAAGAAGAAATTGGGAGAGTGTGTCTCACTGGTTAGGAGATTTGCCTTGGTGATGAGGGTCCCTGGTTCAAACCCTGGTGCAGGGGCCTCTTGTAATTAAGGAGTTCTGTTCTCCCTGTGGTTCATTTGGACTTGATGAAATTAATGAAGTACAAAAATATCCTGTCCTTCAAAGGGGATGTTAAGCCATCCATCCCTAGTCATAAGTCATCACAGTTAGTGACTGTTGGGTACACCAGCTCTGCTCAGTCTTTTAAATTGTACTAATTTTTAATGAATAATAAATAAGTGAAGGTGCAGAGTGAAAGCCCAGTAAGGCATATATAACTGTTCTAGTTTGAGTCCTTGTTTTTTAGAGATGAATCAGTATAGAACTGGGAAGGTAGTGGGTTTGAGGTTGACTTGTGCATAAATTAGTAATGCACTTGCTTGTGTCTGTACTCAATAGCCCTAATTGGCTGGTGAACAACTTTCTTTCATAGTAATTGTATTCATTTCCTTTGTGTCCTATTTTGAATCACTGCGATTATGTTCTAGTAAACAATGCATGAACCTTTCACTAAATTTGTACATTAAAGCGGTTAAATGGTAAGTTATAAATATCCTTCTACTAGACCCATTAAAATATGAAAAGGCGCCAAACCATTTCCCGAGTTCAGTATGATACGAGAGAATCATACATTTTATGAAAATGAATAATGATAGCTCACATTAGGATTGCTTCCCAATTTGCTCTTCACAATCAATATTTGCTTTTAAAAAATTCCTCCAATCTTCCATTGATTTCCAACATGCTAAATGGACCACATCTCCCAAAAGGGCCTTATATTTTGTGCAAACGTGTTCCACATTTGTCTATCATAGTTCTTATCGCAGGCTGGTAGTTCGCTATTCTACTTTTCAACTAAAAGCGAACAATGACATTTGGATTCGATTTATTTCATAATGACCTCCTCTGAATCTCATCAGTATCTAGACGGAGATAAGAATATTTTAAAGCATTTGACCAGTTATGCTACAAAATGGTGTTTAGCCCCAAAACTCATCCCAATAACAGTTTATCTAATATGCACAGCATCCACATCATGTTTTCACAGTGTCTGCACCAAAATCATGAGCACAATTGGAAACGATAACAGAAATATTTCTGCAAGACGATAAATCAAATTACCGAGTGCCGTGGGTGTGACTCCAATGCTACATAATAATAACTTAACATTGCATGATTTGCCCAGGGTCTATTCAACTTCCTTCAAGTTCAACCTTTGGGACAGTCAGGACTGTCCCTTCTAGCACATTCCCGTGATGAAATGTTCCCTCGTGTTCTTGTCACAACACCATAGTGCATACGTTGAGCCGCTTTCTCCCTCCCATCCATCCTTGACGCGGTGGGCGATGTCGTGTATGCATGTGTGGAAGGATGTGTAGGCATGTTGTTTGCTCCATAGCCAATAGTCCATTGACTGGATAGACATAACAGTGGCGTTATGTTGATGAAATGAAGCAAGTAAGTTGTAAGAATAGAAATCACTGAATTGCAATGTAGTGTGAAAATGGTGCTGAAAGAGCATGTATCTGAACACTTTTAAGTTTTGGGACAAGTTGAACAAAAACATCTGTATTTGCAGTTAATGGCCTGATCGCTAATAGTCTCTGTCCTAAAATGGTGTTTGGTTTGGATTTGGATGCTTACAAAATCATGTTTCATCATCCGCTCCACACTATCAATGGATTGAAATATCGACATAAACCTACAGTTTGTCAGAATTTGTTAAAAACAGTCAGGTGCCCCATCCCGTTTGTTTGGAAACATTCCTGTGCCATCCTGAAAACCCTGATGTTTTGTTTCAAACAAATATAAATTTTCCTGAGATCCTTAGCAAGAAAATCTAAAAATTTATTTTTTGACATTGTTTTGACATCTAATTTTGTACAGTCCATTCAAAATGGTTTAAATTAAGCTTTTATTTTGTTAAACTTCAAAGATTCGGCACAGGCACTTCACTTGTAACTTATAATCAAAAAAATCATGACCTTTACAGCACAAAACATAACCTGCTGTCTGACTGACTAGACAGCACAGGCCTTTAGCAAATGGGAGCAGTCAGGGCTACCAAGTTTAGTGGCTTGGCTTCTTTACTTTTTAAAGTATTTTCATGCCTTCTTTTGTTTTTATGCACATTTTCCATGTATTACTTCTTTTTGGCAGCACCTGATCTGGTTGGCTTCATGCCCCCCATTTTTACGGTAACTTCTTTTCTACAAGCCTTATGAAAGCATGACTTAATTTATAAATAACATGTTCCGAAGTCCATTAGGGAGACAGCCTTTGGTGAAAATGCAGCATTAACTGTTTTAAAGATCACATGTCTTATTTTGCAGGCCTGAAGTTACTACTCTTTGGGAAGAATATTCTTGTAGCCAACTTGTGTTTTTGGCCAAAGAACGGAAACAAACTTTTTGGCTGCTAAATTTTGATTGATTTTGTTTAAATAATGGCTATGACATTAGCCATCTCTTACCATCAAGGTCGCCCACTGTTTTGTGTGACCTTTAAAGTGAGCTCTAAAAGCTGCTATCTAAGCATGTACGCAGGCAAAGCGGGCTGATAGCTACTTTTTAACGCATCACAAACAATCCCCAAACACTGGTGAAAACAAGGTAAGTATCAATTCCTTATCTAACCTCAATAACGGTTCATCCCCCTTACAATATTGAATTTTTTGTCCCAGCACTTAAGCCCAGTGGGCAATGCTCTTTGATTGCAGGTTTTGAGGCAAAAACCAATCCATTCCTGCGGATATTTTTGCCCGGGCTAGTATATTTCCACATTTTCACAAACATTTAATGGGCCTTTAGGCCTAACTGTGCAATACCTGAGCTCCTACACGTCTTCAAGACTGAAGACTTTATTTAGTTTGTAGTACATGAATTAGAGACTTGATTCGGGACTGGCATAAGTTAAAGTGTCCCAGGTAATTCTCCAGTGATGTCGGTTTTGATCTCATTGGTAAATGTTGCACAGTGCCTTAAATCATGAAGTAGTCTACTATCCCAATCCTCTTATTAGTGGTACGTTTGCAGACCTTTGGCTTTGATCATTTAATTTGAGTTAACCACCACCTCGTACTTGGACACATTTTCACACCATATTTCAGGTCTTTCAACTGTGGCTATACCAACCTCTGGCAAGTTTAACTCTTATAATATGCACAACCCATCAACATATGCAATATATTTTCATGTCTTAATGTGACTTTCTCACTTGAGAATGATTCAGCACCGCGACACAAATCCTAATATCTTCTCCTGATTGCAATTCCGGTGCTCGTCTTTCCCTACCGTACTGCCTTTCTCCCCATTTTCCGAGAGCTACGATGTGGATCAATTCCGCTGAAGGACCCCATTACCTATAGGGTTCCACTCCATTTGTAATATCATAATGTTAGACTTTAGACACACACACAGAGGGCCAGATCCCTTTGGAGATCTGCTTGGGTTTTTAGACAATCAATACTTGGTCACTTTCTCAACTGGTGATATTTCTTAAACAATAAACTATATCATGAAGCTGGATCATATTTGTATATATTGATTCTCCACAACATGGCCTATTTATCATATCAAAGGAATACAATTCCAAGCAAAACTATAAGTCCTACAGAATGAATAATAGGAATAGTTTGGGTGCAGGCCCATCTTTTTAAGTCCATATGTGGAAGTTAATATACAAATCATAAAAATTCTAAATATGCTCCTACAGGAAATTAACTTCATCAGATGAATGTCTCCATATGTTAAGATGACACTATAGCATAAACCTTCAGTCACTGAGCAGAATCTTCACTACAAGTTTCTCCAAATTGGTGGAATATTCCTTTTTAATAATCCACAATTATATCTTGAGTATTTGTTCTTACAGAAACTATCATATATTTATTAGATAAAGCACTTCTTAATTCAACCTCTTTCCTTTAAAGCCTCAATTTCACAATGGTCAATCCAGGAATCTCTTAATAGCTTAACCCTCTGGGCATGACCCATTAAACTTTTTGCTGAAACCAGTGTTTCCAAGAAAATGTCATACAGGGTTTTCCTTCTCAGTTTGTTACGCTATTGCATCACCTAATTAGCACATATCCTTAAAGGAAAGTCACATTGTTACGAGGAGGATTTTCTATGAGGGAAAATGGGAAAGCAATACGAGACCTTAAATGAGTCCACTGGAACCTTGGCGGTAGTTTTTTTCTACTAACACACTGAAGGGATGGGGAATGCACAAACTTTATAATGCAATTATTGTCCGGATCTACAGTCTCATGGGGCTACTGGCGAAGGTATGTGTCAGCATGTGCCACACCCATCAACATGGCGTCTTGAAGGATAGGTCAAAGAAAATGTGTCCCTTTCCCCTCACATAAAACAACAACTCTGGGTGATATGAACACTTTTACAGGCTCATTTGCTATAACTACAATCTTCAAACAAGAGCGTAGAATGCCAACCACCAGTAGACACATGCGTGACTGGCCCTTCTGTCATCATTCTAATGAGTTTACATAACATTCCTCTGGACACTAGATGCTGTTTTACCCACTGCATATTTTCACATATTCCCCTGCCATATGCATTTAGATTGATGTTAGCTGATTGCTATCAACAAATATCACATCTATATAGTTTGATCGGTACCAAAGTGGCAAGACTCAATTAACACTGTGGTACTCTTAGCATATACTACATTATTATTAGCACATGGCACAACAGTCTTGTTCAAGATGCTCTTATTTTCCTTTATACACTGAAAAGTTGCAACATATTGCATAACTCAAAATGCACGGTCACCAGGTAGCCAAGGGTTCAAGGTGAATTGCCACTGATATAAGCTGATAGAACCGCAGAGAAAGCAGCCAGGGAAATTTATTTTCCTAGTCAAAAGCCACCCCGATGTCGCTCAGACATGCCAGCCTAACCGCAACCTAGTTTTTTACTTGATCGCACATAATACAATCGCTCACCGGCGAGGCGAGCCTCATGCCTTGTTCATTCTGTATTTAATACAATCTGATGGTCCTACCCACTTATGCAACTGCCCCGTACAAATGATACACAATAGCTAGTGCTCATTGGAACAACGTTGCCTGTAAATGTCAGTAATAGAGCATCATTGAATTGGCCACATATATTCAAGTAACTCATAAATGCCCAATATGGAAAAGCAACCCCCGTGAAGAAATGTTTGCAATCCCCCCAAAAATTCTTGAAATACATAAAAACTGGCAGTACAACTGAACAGGCTGTCTGAACTGAGCTGGCGAGCTAAACTGTAGACACCTGTGTTGGAATACTAAAAATAGCTATGGCTATGATTTCAACTGTTAAAGGGACATAATGGCATGAAGAAAAAAAATTGACATAATGAAAAGGACCCTTACTGAAATCACTTCCACGAGTTTGAAAACAATTTGGATGTTTACATTCTGTAAAAACAGTAAAAACAGGAAGAGTTCCAGGGGGAGGTGGCAGTTTGTGGCAAATGTCTTTCTGGGAACAGAAAAGCAAGGTGTTCACATCCCTGACAGAATTTACAGTGTATCTAGCATGTTTTGTGACACAATTCAAAAGCATTCAGACCGGGATTCAGGCATTGTACTTTAGGCTTGTAGTAAGATACTGGCAAGTGACAGATCGATTAGCCGGGATTAGCACATATACAATAGCAATGGTGTGTGAGCTGATGACAACATGCATGCTTTTCAAGTTTGGTAATGCTGCCCCCCCCCCCCCCCCGGAACTCTTCCTTGTTTACAGAATGTAAACATCCAAATTATTTTCAAACTGTGCTTTCATTAGGTCCTTTTCATGCCATTTGTTCCTCTAAGTATTGACAATGCATTTGGTCAAAAATACTATTGCTTTAAACGGTAGTTCGTTGGCGATATAATTCAGATTCAGACTGCCTTGAACAAGGCTAATGGGACAACATTTTGTTTTGATCAAACTCTAAATAAAAATTCCTTTAAAAAGGAAAGGGCGTGTCAAGGGGAAATAGCCATGTAAAAAAGGTATGGCGAAAGGGATTAGTAAGATATTTTGTGGAGTTTTTGCAAGTTGACTTATGTGGACACACTTAGCCGAGGTATACATGAACGTAAATATTTAACACAGAGTGAATAGGGGTTCATATACCTCTATTACATTTCTATTTTTTAAAGGAAAAAATGCGACCATCAAATACAACATAATACACTTTATTCGGGAAAAATCAATGCTATACTTATCCACCACAAGGTTGACCACTGCAGACCACACCAGCAGAACTAGAATAAGCAATTCCGGATATTTTGCATGCCACGGACGTAAAGTTATGTTATAGGATTCGGCACACGTACCAACGTGATCAATAACATTTTGTTTTAAATATTATTTTAAAGCCCTTTAAAAAATGTAAAGCTCCCACTTTCAGCAACATTGTCACCCAATGACTTCATATTATTTTCTTAAATTTTACCTCTGTCCCACAAAGACTTAAATTTGTCAAAATTTTAAAATGTTCACCCACGCCATTGCACTATTTCAATTCATATACAAACTTAGAACATTTGTTACTTCATGACGTATTACATATCATTACACCGTATTTACTCATAAATATCACATTCTATTAAAAAGTGTGCGCATAGGTAAAAGGTCACACAGGGGAAATGCACTAGTACTACTAACATTAGATCTGTCTGTCCGACTACGCGTTTTGAAGCCCCTTGACTATGGACCTGATGTTTGACATGCAGGTAGAAACAACAGCCTGAGGTTTATTATCACGGTTTCAGGATGACCAAAAAAATAAAAAGTCATCTAGAGTTTAATTTGCGTAAAAATGCCGTATAACCACAAAACTTAAATAAAGGTGGCTGATCCAATCAAATCCAGCCATTCATGTTTCCTAAAAGTGTAAGAACCTTATTATTAAAGGTTGTCTGATCTAATCACAATCCTACCAACTAATGTTTCCTTGAGGCCTTACTTACATAAAAGCAATTAAATCATCCAACCTTTGATAGTGAAAGATTTTGAAAACGTTTTTTATTTCATACACATAAATGAAAACATTCTAATGGGGCTTTCGTTATCCACAGCATAGCACCCTTGATTTACCTAAAGAATTAATAATTATTTTAAAGAAAGATAATTTTATATCATCTGAACCGTTGACTCAAGCATGACAAAATAAACATATATCCTCTACTAATACCTTCACATACCAATTACATGGATATTTCTTCTTGACCCCGCCCTTACTCCTTTTTAAAAGAATTTTTATTTATTATTATTGATATCGCCCACGACTTGCTACATGTGGTGCCCAACGTTTAAGCATCCGTTCATTCAATGCACTCATGGCTCAAGCATTACAAAATAAACCAATATATAATCATCTTAACGAATACCTTCACAAACCAATTACATGGATATTTCCTCTTGATCCACCCTTTCCTTTTTAAAAGAATTTTTATTTATTATTATTGATATCGCCCACGACTTGCTACATGTGGTGCCCAACGTTTAAGCATCCGTTCATTCAATGCACTCATAACGATTTAAAGACGCTGTTAACCAGCAAATCACTGTAAAATTTCTCAGGAACCTTCGCTGATATTGCCCTGTATTTCTACTCTTTTGAACACTAATATCTTTTTGTAATGTTACGTTCAGCGTGTTCGCTGGCCTACTTAATTGAGTACATATACCTTACGTAAAATTGCACAACAGTTTCATACACTATCACACACATGTAGATTTTACAGATATAATCGGCACAAATATTATCTTATCTGCAACACTGCTATTTGAAAAGTAGGTCAAAACCCAAGCGAATAGAGCGGTAGCCCGCCGCTACCCCGCCCAAAAACAAGCCTCGCCAAAAAATTGCACCTTCATTTTGCATCCCTCTTGATTGATCTCTCCTCCCAAATCAAGCCTCTTGGCCTATCTCCTTACATTGGTGTCTGACAAGGCACATACCTGGCATGCAATTCCTTGCGCGTTACCTTCCTAGAGATTACCCAAGAATGCTAAACAGTCACGACCAACTGACACTGGGAGTAACAGGGGAATATCTCAATATGCCAATTTTTCTTCATAACACTAGCTGCTGACAATAGTTGTTTGCTCATCGCTAACAGTTGTGTGAGAATGTGTGCCAGACGAGGCAAATGCTAACCACGCAAAGATTGTTAGTAATCAATAGCAGACTGACATTGGATTGTGTCTTGCAATACATGATGCACTTAATATTTGTACACCTTGAGGTTGACAAGTTCAGGTACCTTAGCTCCAATATAGTTGTGCTCTCAGCTCTGTTAAAATAATTTTAAATACCTCTAGTTGAGTATGGTGCATTGGCTATTCATCAGGGTTTTTTTTTTTTGTGAATTACTCCAACAATATATTACATCGATACATATTAGACATTGATCATCTTGTTTCATCCACTTTTTATTCATCTTGCGCTCAACGATTCTAGGCTTTAGGACTATTCTAAGGTTAGGATAGGCTTAGATTATGTTAGTGTAGAGTCAGGCTAATGGTGGATTCATACTATATAATTGGCAGATGTTGACTGATGCTAGCCTTTCACACAAGCTTTCACACAAGCATTGTTTAAATCATCGGCTCATAAGAGCTGCGCAAAGCCAGCCCTGGCTGACAATCTCCAGCCCATGAAGTATGATCCCACCGGTGGTTTTCGTAGTCGCAAATCAATATTAGAATGCAATAATGGGCGAAATCACTTTTATGTAATATTGCACAAATTTTATTTTGCATAAAATTCACCCTTAAAGGGGGAGGCCCGATTTTAGTCGATGACGTTTTCTCTTATAAGAATGGACTTTTTCACCCAAAAACTCATCTGTAAATTTTCGCGCAAATATGCAATCCATTTTGATGTGAGACTAAAAACGTGATTTTATAAGCCCCTAGAGACTATGTAAAATTAATTTGGTCGAACCCAAAAATGGGGCATAATTTCGCTCAAAACTTCGCAAACTAACAACCTTTAGCCTAAGATTTCACATGTAAATGAGAAAAATAGTAGCTTTCTTCTGATACCAAAATTTGGACCACGTCGGTAAAATTTGGGGTCCCTGGGGAATGAGGCTATTAGCGATCGCGCCATGGACCTCTAATATAATGTATATATTGAAATCTAGCTCAATTTTAAAGCATGGAACAAAAAAGGTATATTCCTATTAATGATGATGGGAAGTAAGTCTTAAACATTGAACATTATTGCATAGACAACCCACACACACTTACATACAACTAACTGTGATAGAATTTATTGCATACATGGATATTTTCAACCTTCCATTGATAGTAAATGTATCACATCACTCCTGCTTGTTGGGTATTTTTAGAGGCAACAATTACAATCCAAGTGGCAGGACATTCACAATGATATAAGCTTAAAAGGAAATCCTGCTTGGCATTCATGCAAAGTGTGTCATTTTTCTCTGCTTAAAAAGATCTACTTTAATTGGGTCTATCATGTTGTTGAAATAAAATGCATCTTCACATTGAGAATTCATGCCTATTCTAATGCCATGGAATTGGTCAAAATCATTAGGCTTTATACGAAGGCTGCCAATGTGATATCAATTATATTGAATTTTCATTGATAGTTTTGTTCAAAATGCCTTTTTTCCATATGGTGTTGATTAGACCTGCAAATGGTCTCAGCACAAATGTGACCCTCGAACCTTATATTTTGAAGGTTAGGGTGTCATGCTTAGTGTAAAAAAACAAATCCAGATTTGTCCTTGTTTTTAAGAAGAAAATTGAGAAAGCCTTAACCAATGATATCCTTCAGGTGCCTATAAAAAATTAAATATCAGATATCCCAAACAAACAAAACTATATCACCCAACCCACCCAAATGTACACACACCGTGCACATGCATACTAAGCCAAAAAAAAAACAAGTTTGTCCAGAAGAAAGGTGAAAAACATTGCTAATGTGAAATGCATATTTTGTTTTTAGAAAAATGCTAATGCGAATGCGGTTTTTCTTTCTTTTTTTGTAATGCTTTTTTGGCCCACTTTTTCAAATTTTCCGGCCGCGTCGGGCAATTTTTCATTTTTTTTCTTAAATTTGTACAAAAAAAATTTAAAGTGAGTCAACCTAAAAAAACCTTATCGGTCCAAAACAATTTAAACATAGCGCGCGGTCTCTGAGAAAACGTGGGTTTTTTCTGGCCTAATAGATTTGAAAATTCTCAGAGCTTTGAGGAAAAGAACAAATACTTAAAGATTCAACCATGTGCACAGAACTAGTATAATATGGGACTGGCAAATCCACACAAAGCTGTACAGTGGTTTAGTACATGCATTCTTTTGTTGAGTCATGGACATAAGATATTCATTGGTCACAAACCAGAGGGTGTTTTGAATCAATACCCATGAGCATAGCAAGTGCTCATACTTACTGTACTAATCACACATCAGTACTTAGAGGTAAAAGGTGTTCCAAAAGTTTAAGAACCACAAGATATTCATAATCATGCTAAAATTTTCTAAGTACTAATGCTTTAATAGGCTAAAATGAGCGTTAAAGTCAGGGTTTGTTATGTGTTAAAAATCGGATTTTATGGTATAAAGAGACATTGAGGGAGTACGGCCGAGGGGGCAGCGGGCAAGTTGCCCTCTGGCTCGAATACAAGCGGGACCGATTGGACCAACAATATGCATTTGTCATTCCTCTTCTTCAGGGAATTTTGAACAAATTTAGGCTAAATTCGGAAAAATTAAGCGATTCAGCATTTTTGCACGCTACCACGCGCATTCTTCAAAAATTCAGATTTTAAATTGGATGCAAATCATCGGAACGACTCCTTAAAAACTTTTGCCCCCTTGGCGGGCGACTTGGGAGTTTTGCCCCCCTCTGTTACCACTACTGCACATCCTATTGAGATGAAATTTCCAAAAAACTGGTGCATAAATGGGATTGACTCAAAACACCCTCTGGGTCACAACATTAAATGGTCAGCACACGACTGAAAGCGCTGAATGCACATGAATCTAAAAGCTGGTACCAGATGGGTGCACAAAATGGTTTCTTGAATAAGTTGCACCCTGAACTCATTGACGATCATTACATGTAGTAATGGAGGACTTCTATGGTCTATCACATACAGGATAAAAACTGTCGGTACTCTCTTTCAATGGTTTTTCAACTTCAGCACTAAGATGCAAAGTCCAGCATTTTTTTTATTTTCCAGAAGTTCCCTACAACCTCTGTATACATGTTTGTTATAAAACTTGCAAAGACAGATGGGAGAAATTCACTCCCCAAATTCGTGGCTGCTTAATCCTTTGAAAACCACGGCAAGCGACTCCAGTCGTCAACGATCAAAAATTTGTCTCCAATTTTTTGTTTCAAAAAAGGTTCTCAAAAATTATTAATTTTCCTATGTTGCAATTTCACAATCAGCATGAAAAATGCATCTAAATTTAGTCCAAACAAGGCCTAGTCTTTGCTGATAATTCTTTTTAGATGGCTTTCCCAAATGGCACCTGCAAATATTTGTGACGCCATATCTAAAGCCACTGACTTATTGCTATAACAATATACAGAATGGGCCCGTGTCGAAAGGTTTTAAGTTAGGGTAAGTTGGATCACACTGGGTGGGGAATAGTTAATGGACTAATTCCCCCAGTTGATGGAGTTTGCAAAAAGAAAAGGATAGAAAGTTGCCATTGATTACTACAGTTGCCAATTTGATTACTAAAAGGTTGCCCCCAATTGTATACAGACTGATAGAAGGAAGTTAGCAATCAGTGAACCTCTAGTCCAACACCAGCCACGTGTGTTTAATATCAAACATGGTCTCTAATGTTAAAAGAGTCGTACCCATTTTTTGTCACCAAATGCTGACAAGAATCGATGGCAGGTTGTTTTGACTATTCAGTTATATCCTATTAGTTTGCATGACACTTGAATTTTACGTTGACTTGTGACAGATACCATTTAAGAACACGAATGCGTTAGATTTCTCTCTTCCTCCAGCTCCTTCCTTCTAAAATTTATGCTTATCAACTAAATACACTGGTAAAAAATTGTTACATCTGGCTTATTTTTAACACACATTTGCACTAGCCAAAATGACTTAGTGGATCACCCGTCATTCATGGCCTGACCAAATAAGGAAACTCTAAATGTCTCAAATTCCCTCTTTGGAAATGTCTTAATGTGCTCAGAGCCTACAGCATAAATCGCATACACCTTAAAACGACAAAAAGTCAGTAAATATGAAAGGTCGGTGTTCTTTACGGAATCTGCAATTGTGTTGTTTTATTTAGTGCTCAGTGAATAGTCGTGAAGTCAGAGAACAGTGTTTCCACACCAACTGGGGGGGGGATGGACCATTTGGGGTTGCAGGCTCATAATACATGGGGTCGCAGGCTCATAATAATGGGAAGCAGGCTTAATAATAAGGGGTTCGTTAAAGCTAACTTCTAAAAGAAAATGGCTCTCAAAAGCTCATTTTGAATAGGAAGACAAGGTGACAAGTAAAGGTGCTGTTCATCCAAAAGTAGTTAAATATTATGACAGTTCACCAAAGTCAATAAACTGATACCCATTGATGGAATTAGACAGTCCAAATTGAGCACAATATTAAGTAATAAAAAACCCAAAGACATTTGGGGGTATCCATGCTGATCCTGTAGAGATGGGTTCTCAAGCAAAAAAAAAGGTTGGAAAAACCAGTCAGGGAACTAAAATATTTCAAATACAGGTGGACTAAAGCAAATGTTGACTATCACATCAAAACCTACAGTTTCGGGAATTGCATTTTCAATATATTTAACTTATGCATGAAAAAAACAAAGAAAAAGACATTTAACCCCCATTTTCCTCATAAAATTGTAAGGATACGAACCCAATTTACACATGAGAGGTTATATTTAAAAGCTGATAATAGGGCTTGTGATGCAAAACAAAATCTCAACTTGGACCTTGAGCGACAACAACTGCAGCTTTTGATTGATGGGTCACAAATTAAAATTCGTGACTTTTTAGGGTTTTCAGTAACCCTTTGAATTATCAGAAAAAAGTCAGGAATTTGAATTTGCTTGAGTCCTCATCTTGAGTCAGCCACTCTGAAAGGTGCTGTCAACCTGAACCACTTTCAGGGCACATAATGTCTTGCAGGCATCTAGGGAATGAAAATCAGAGCAGCTTCAAAGTCAATGAAACACATTTCATGTTATGACCTCATCAGCTAAGTTTGCCATTAATCTGACGGCTGACCTTGAAGCATGTAACAGTTAGGGGCTTAGCATGGATAAACACAGCGACAGACGGACAATCCTTGACAAGCTCACACAGCTGCAATTACACTTTACATTTTCTTTCTTTTTGGTAAATATACTTCAAAGTTCAATATTGATGTGGCAGGATACAAATAATATTATTATATCGTGAATAGGCTAAAACTAGGTTATGTCTGTTCGACATGGATCCCCCAATTTATGTTATAATTTATTTAAATCATGGCCCAAGGGATTTATTTTTGCATATGATCACACTCGACAGGCATCGTTTACATATGTACTTTCTTTTTTTTAATTACACTTCTTAAAAAGCCATACACACGAAACAAATTAGTATAATTACACTGACTTGTTTACTGCGAGTGTTTGCATGCTTGCAGACAAAACATACACTTGAACATAAAATGTTCAAAAAACAACACTCACAAATTTCACAAAAGTTAGAAAAAGGTGGCACAGATTTACATGCCCCAGCTTATGTTAAAAAACAGGGTGTAATTTGCATACAAAAAGAGTTGAAGATGAAACGTTTTGAACACCACTTTGGTCCTCTGAGAAACCAGTATTTAATTTTTTACACTCAAGTTTTTGCAGTGTAAACAGAACTTTTCTTGCTGTAATGACACCAACATTTCATAATAAGAGGATGTATTGAGTCAATTCCCAACAATGCATTGGG
>JAMKCH010018543.1:0-41418 GCA_023653785.1 Ophioderma brevispina
CATATCTGCAAGTTAGGTCACGGTACTATGTTGGATTTTGAGATAAAATTTTGAATATTGTGGAATTTTTTGGTTTTGGACCGGAAGTGACCCCTAATGACCTTGATCTGAAATAGTGGTTCAAACCAAAGACCCTGCCTGGTAACAATACTGTGCTCTATGACGTCACTCTGTTACGTATTTGTAAGGACAGAAGATTTTTGATTTTTTTCACAAT
Organism: Ophioderma brevispina; assembly: GCA_023653785.1. Classification (NCBI taxonomy): domain Eukaryota; kingdom Metazoa; phylum Echinodermata; class Ophiuroidea; order Amphilepidida; family Ophiodermatidae; genus Ophioderma; species Ophioderma brevispina. Next base: position 218 of record JAMKCH010018543.1, read on the forward strand.
TTTGGGCTTTCAAACCGGAAATGACCCCCTTAAGACCTTTGACTCCTTATCCTGAACACCCTATATGAAGCAAAGGGGTAAGTGTTCATGAACCGTTTGTTTGATATAGGCGCGTAATGCTGAGAAGAAGATAATTTAACAAAAAATTACATTATTTGACGCCTGTTGACCTTGCACCTCTATAACCGTGACCCATGGGTACCGAATAGGGTCAACTGTAATTTTGCTGTATTTACGATATCCCGAGGATCATTCTGTCAAATTTCAGTTCAATCGGGGCTTGTTTGTAAATTTGACCTTTGACCTTGAAACTTTGAACTTTGGGGTCGAGACTTCATGGACCTCTTCTACTATAAATGCTACATCACTGTAGCAATAACGGGGCTTTTTTCTGTTTTCTATAGGCTGAGATAATCCAATTTGTCTTATTTTAGCATTTTGGGCGAATTGACCTTTTGACCCTTTTAATGACCTTTGATCATGGTATAAAAAAAAACCTCGTATACAAACACAAAAATGCATTGTTCCAATGCAAATTAAAAAAAAATTTCTATTACGGTTAGTTCTGGAGAGATAAAAAATTCTTTAAACATTGTGGACTTACACCGGAAATGACCCTCTTTTAAATGACCTTTGACCTCAAAAGAAAACTATTTGTATACAAACAGGTTAACATGAATGCATATCTGAAGTTATACTATGTTTGGATTTTGAGATTAAAAAAAATTAAAAATTGTGGATATGTTTGGTTTTGACCGGAAGTGACCCCTTTTGACCTTGATTCTGCAAACGGTGGACAACCCGAGACCCTGGCTAGTAACAAATATGTGCTTCTAATGAGTCACTCTGCTACTAGTAATTTGTAAGGACAGCGATTTTTGAATATTTTTCACAATTTTTGGCTTTCAAACCGGAAATGACCCCTTAATGACTTTGACCCCTTATCCTGAACCACCCTAATGAAGCCAAGGGTCAGTGGTTCCTCTGAACCAGTTTGGTTTGATTTGCTATCGGCGCGTAATGCTGTAGAAGCAGATAATTTGTAACAAAAAATTACATTATTGACGCCTGTGGCCAGTTCAAAGGTCAGACAAGGGTCAATGTATGTGACATAAATGGTCCAGTCAGCCGTCATTGGTGTAAGTCTGGTCACAATATGTCAAACAGTGACTGAGCTAGAAGCAAGTTGAAGTGTTGATAGAAGAAGAAAGAAAGACGACGAGAAACGCATCCATAAGAAACAGAACAAGGCGCCATGTGGGCCGCCTTGTAAAGAAGAAGAAGAAGAACGCATTCAGAAACAGAACAAGGCGCCATGCGGGCCGCCTTGTACGAAGAAGAACGCATCAGAAACAGAACAAGGGCCCTGCGGGACCGCCTTTGTAAAAGGAGAAAGAAAAAAGAGGGAAAGAGAGAAGGGGAAAAAGAAGAGGGAAAGAGAAGAAAGAAAAATCAAGAGGGAGAATAGACTGGAAGGATTGCCCAATGGTTGCTAGATGTACCCAGTCTCGCTCTGTCCTCTGGGTTTAGAAGCACTTGGGTTTTAAAAGATTGCTGGACTCGGGGTAACTAAAACTATATGACTTTTCCGCTACCACCGCCCCCGACAGCCCCTCGCCAACCAACTTGTCCAAATTGCACAGGCTCCTGGAATTACACTAGTATAGAGTACCCGCCGAGAACTGTACGAATCTGTAGGGAAACTGTCTCCAAGTCAGTATCGATTCCACAGTAAACGTGACTGCATTAAAATTGCCATTTGCGCACATAACGGTTAATTTTGAATGCTAATCCGGGGACCACAGATAAACGGAACACAACAGTGGTAGCAATGGCTACGCGACAGGTATCAGTTATCGATTACGCTACCGCAGCTCCTTTATCAGCTAGCCCAGTATGGCAAATAAACAATAGCAATAAAATAAAAGAGGGGGACAGGAGAAGCTCAGAAATCAGAAAATTGTCCTTGTGATTCTTCCCCCGTTTTTTGTTTGTTGTTTGTTGGTTGCAGTGGCGTAAACCTCGGTGTCAGGGGGCGCAACCACGTCCAAGCCCCCCCCCCCCCCCCGAAAACCCTTTTGCCCTCCCCTTCAGCCCCCCCCCCAATGAACTGACTTTTGGTACAAGTGCTACATTGAGAGGACCCAATTTGCCCCCCCTTCAAAAAAAGCCTTGGCACCCGGTACCCCTTCAGTCAGCCCCCCCTTGTAAAGGTCTGGTTACCACTGGTTGGGTTGTTGTAGTAATTTTCCTTATTGATGATTGCTTATCATTCTGAAAATAAATAGGGCCTACTCATGCATCCTGCAGGTGCCATTGCATCACAGTTCTCCATTTATTTTACCAAAGCCCAGTGGTGTCCATTCTTCCAGTAAACATGAATTATTTCCCAGCGCATACAGCTATGTCTGACGAATCTATCTTCGCCAATTCATCTCAATTTCAATGTTACAGCTACGTGTCCATCCAACTGACCCGTAAATCATCCTTGTGAACAGGGATAAAAAATTGTATGTTCACATGGGTCCGCTAGTAAATTAGCATACTTGTATTTTCCTAAAAAGTAAAGGTCAATCCACATATAACCCGTTTTTTCTTTGATTTCCATGCGCATTTTCCTTCCCTATCACTTTTATGTGACATGAGGGTTCTATAAATACGTTTTCCCTATCACTTTTAGGAACATGATGGTCTTACGTTTTGCTTTTATTTTGGTGATTTCCTTTTCATTTTTTACTATTTTAAAATACAAAACTTGGAACTCATAATCCAAAATACGACGGTTATTCCCAAGCAATTTGGGCAGCGAATAGTCTGTTTTTTAAAAAGAATAATTATACTCTAATCAGATAACAACGTCCGCACCTGTTTGTGACGGAGGCATTCTGACCCAAAGAGAAAGCCCTGTCCCTCCTCCTGTACCCAAAACCATCAGTCCCTCCGCATGGGGGTCCACTTCTGCTGTTTTTTTAAATACGAAATATCCATAATTTGAACATTCTGACTAGAACTACTCCACTTTTGGGGGATAGATGTTCCAAAGTTAAAAAAGGAGCATTTTTAGGGGGGTTAGATCAATTTTTACCAAAATAGTCTACTTTTTCTAAAGCCCTAACTGCACCCCCCAAAAAAATTCCTGCACCCCCCAAAAAAAATCTGCTGTATGGCCCTGCCTTACCAATTTTCATTGAACATGGTGCCTGCGGGAAATCTTCCCTATCAAACATTAACGTTACATACTCTTCAATGCAAAGAAGTGAGGACAAGAGATATGTTTTTTCTCCCTAACTTTTGCACACTATTATCCTAGAGTACATACTCGTCGTCCTCAGAGCTCTTTTTCTCTTACATTTTTCTTCTTTTTCTTTTTTATCATTTTTTTTTTTCCTTCTCCTTCCATTAGGCCCAGGCGCGAGAAAGCGGAAGCCATTGTGTAATTCGCACCCGATCCAAAAAGGGGAAGGCGAAGACGGTCCCGTTTCCGATTTTTCGAGTAAAGTTACATGATTTGAGAATGCTAAATATTAGCCCCCTTACCCCCCCCCCACCCCCCAACACCCCCCCCCCCCCCGCAACTCCCATCTTGGAAGCGAACGCGTATGCAAGGCTGTTTATGAACCCCTACTGTTGTCACACAAACACCCCATATTTTTTAATTTCACCCCAAGTCCCCAATTTGTGAAATTTTACCCTGTCACCAACCCTGATTTTGGGGGAAAAAAAACACCAAAGGACCTTTTTTGAAAAGAAAATTTGGCAAAAATCACACCAGAGACCCCATTTGGGAAAAATGTCTATTGTCACTCGGGAAGCGAAAAAACCTTATTGGCTGATTTTTGGCTGTATCTCACCCAAAGGCCTATTTTTTTCTGCTCACAGAATGCCCCTGGGCTGGAAGCACGAACATACACCCATAATCCATTTCAATGTGAGTGCCTCCCCCGGCCTATTAGCCCAATGTCAAAGTCTAACGAAAGCATACAGCGACAGACAGACAGACTGTTTTAGTATAGATATCTAAGCAAAGAGCTTTGATCTAAGGATTTGCAATACGAGACAATGATAATATTGTCTTCATCAAGCTTCATATTTAAAATGCATGAGGCGCAGGTTATGATGCAAAATAAAATTAAATCGGAAGTCTTTAGACAACTATCAAAATAAAAATGATTTTGTCGTATCGTAATATGAGCAATTTAATCCGGATATTTGAATGATAATAATACATAACACTACTTCATATTTGATTAGAGTGGCAATAAAAATGCATCATCATAAAGCTAAAATAAAAACTCAAACCGAGAAATCGGGACTGAGAGGCCGAACACCTGCCTGAGCCTCCAAACAACAATGTGCGGTGCGAAACCCCCAGGGTTGTTGAACAGCCGCTCAGTTCCCAGGGGCCGTTTTAAATTCTGCGCAAAAAATAAGCCGTCGCAATGATTGGTCTGGCTAAGTGTCTCTTACGCACATTCGGAACGTCGAGAGACAGTGTGAGTATACGACATGTGTTTTGACTAAGGTTTGTGGCGGAGTACTTCCCCGACATCGGGGGAGATTGCGAGCGTTTCCCTACAGATTCGGAGGGTCCCACAGGATATGGGTTTGAAGAGTCTAGTGTTGTAAATTGTTCAGTAGCTTAGGTGTTTGCATCACCTTGGACCCGAGGGAGGGTCTATGGTGGTATGTTTGCAGCCCCCCCCCCCCCCGCCCCGGTCTTTCAGAATTTTGAACCGACTGGAAAAAAAATATCGGTCTACCGGCGAGCGGAGCTACGAGCCGAAAAGGAAAAATGTTCGCCGGAAAAAAAAAACTCCCCCCCCCCACCCCACGAGTTTAGGCTGACAAAGTCGTCTCAGGTTTGGTCTGGTTCACTTGTGGTCTGGTTACGTCCTGCCGGTTTGGATCGAGACGCGAGATGGGTATGGGTATGTTAAGATATAGATATAGGACGCGATGGAGATTTGCCAGATAGAGATCAGATAGATAATAGAGAAGATATAGAGACACGCATATGAAGATGCAGATAGCGATGAAGATCGAGATTGCAAGTAGAGATGGAAATTAGATGGAGATGCAGATGTAGATGCAGATAGGATACATGCGGATAATAGGTCATACAGACAGAAGATGAAATTGGGTGGGCAGATGAGACGGAGAGCAGATTAGATGGATGGAGATGGGAGAGACAGCTGGGATAGAGATGCAGATGTAGATGAAAATGCAGAAGATAGCGGAGATGCAGAAAGCGATGAAGATTGCAGATGGAGATGCAGGTAGAGGTAGATTGCAGATGAGATGCAGTCGTAGTGATGGGGATGCCGACGTACATAGAGATGGAGAGACTGATACAACTTAAAAGTGTTCCTAATTTTACCAGACTTTTCCTTTTAAATTACGGTTAAACACCAATATTCATAATCTTCACACTTATTACCTATAAATATAAATAAAATTACATTTGGGAAGCGGAGAAGAACAGTAAATTAAATGGCTAGAAAATATACTACATATTGAAAAAGGTTCGTGGTAGATTATATACCTGACCGTATTATATTCACGATATACGTTTTTTTAAACTTACATTTTTAATGTACAATATGAATCTATGAAAAATCGGTTTGTTTACATATAAAAGTGATGTGGTAAATATATGTCGTAAGTAAGGCATTAAAAATCAAAATCTCTTTCCCTATCATTTTTAAAAAATAGTTTTAAAACTCTTGTAGAAACTTAATTCCAGAATTTTTTGTAAGATATGTAGGTTAATAATATTGGAGTACACAAAATATTAATTTTAGCATTGCTATTAGTAAGTCGTTGTATAGTGGAGGGATAAGGTTAGGAATGATAATCTTTAAAAAAAATCAGTAAAATAACAAAATACATAAACAAAATCAATTTCTGTATTTTTTTTTTTATTTTATTATTTGCGTGATGATGAATCATTTTTTTCGGTATTTTTTAAAATTATGTATTCATTATTGGCGAGGAAAAATGCGAGAACCATTCTCTTTCTGATCTTTACATGTTGCATCTATATACCGTTGGTCTGCCGGGTGTGTGTGTCTGTTGACTGGTCATTTTCTCGGATGGAGACCGAGGGTCGAACGTTCCTCAAACTTGGGGGGTGGGTGCCCCTTGCTTCTGAAGACCGCGTTTGGATTGGATAGTGGATCAAAGTGTCACCAGGGGTCATTAAAGGTCGAAATCAATATAGGGTAAAACGTTGGTTATGGATAGGAAACGGAGGGTTGGCGTGACAGACTTGGGATATCCCGGATGAGCGAGGGTCCGCACGTTCATGAAACTTGGTTTGGTGGGTTTCGGGGCCGCATTAATTGACCTTTCACGAGCGGTTATATTAGTTCGTAGATCAAACGGTCATGGGGGGTCATCAAGGTCAAAGGGGTCAAAATTGTTGATCCAGACGAAACTGAGGGTTTGATTGTTGATGCCAAACACTTTGCACCTCATCATGACCCCGGGAATTATGACAATAGAGTAAGGCTATAGGAAGTCGATCTTGAATGAATCCATAACATCCCTATACACAAAGTCGAAGGTATGAAAAAATATAGAACCCACATAGGGTGAAAATATGGGGTTACCATGTCACGTTGGCGTAACCATGGGGGGGGGAGCAGTCTTCCCCCTCCCCCCCCCCCCCCCGACACCAAAAATCGGCGGGGGGCAAAAAAATGGAAGGAAAAAGGGGAAGGAGAAGAAAAAGAGGGAAAGGAGAAGGGGTGAAAAGAGAGGAAAGAGGGATATTAGAAGGAAAAAAAGGAAAGGTGGAAGAATAGAAGAGAAAGGGGGAAGTTGCCCTGTCTGTTTGTTCTGCGCCATCTGTCCCCCCCCCCCCCCACCCTCCCCCCCCCTCCCGAGCTTCTTCCAGAATTTTGAACCGACTCGAGTGGGAAAATCTCGGGAAAGGAAACTTCTTGAGTTTCTTGCCCCCCCCCCCCCACCACCCCTCCGGGCTCAGGTCTGGTTCGCCCCTGTACCAGGTATTAACTGGATCTCACCACCCCCTGCTAAAATTGAGTATATCTTGATCTTCCTTTTATAACGTACTACCAATAAATGCAATTCAAGTGGTGTGCCCACGTCAGACAAAAAGAGCTATTTTATTAGCCTAACCAGAGACAAAAAATGGGCCTTAATTAGTTTCTTACTGCATAGTGCAGTGTAGTAAATGTGACTGCCCCATGGGACTAATAGCCAGTATCTCCCCACCACACCACAGACAAAATACGGTAATCATTTACAAGAGCACGAATGGGCACCTATCAAATCCACTGTATCGTTTGAACCACTAGTTTATAACATACACTGTATACTGTTGTAAATAACCCACGTGACATTATTAACATAATCAGTGCATCACAGACCCCCACAAGGGGGGGAAACAAAACATACTTGACATAGCCACTGTGACATAACCATCATCAGTGCATCACAGACCAGTTGACACGATGTGCATAGCAGCTAGGAGTGGCTCCACAGAAGTTGTGCACATTCAGATTCACCTACTAGTAGATTATTCGCATTTTCAGTTGCTCCGAATGTAAAAGGGTAGCCTAACAGTACAAGCTATAGGACAGTTCTACGGATCCTGCATCGAGTATGATAATGACTAGTATGAAATGCCCGAAATTTCAGTATGACTCCGTTGTACTGACTGCACCAGTTCTATTCAGAAATATTCCTTCCTGTAGGATCATCCTGAAACGCAGATTCTGACAACCAATTCTCGCGACTTTTATAGATAAGTGGAGAATACTTTGATACAGTAGGTTTGTTTGCGCCCCAATTCATGGTATGAGGCCCGTGTGATATGAGGACGATATCGCACGGACAGCCAGTACGCGTCAACGCGTACGCACATGTACTGATCTGGCCAATCGAAGGCGAATAGTAAAAGCTAGTAAACACGGATGATTCGATTAAATAAAAAGCGGGGGTAGTTCCGTTGTAGTAAGAATCTATTCACAATTTCAGTAAAGGTTACTTATAGCTTCTTATTTTAATAACGTGAAAAGAATGAGATTTAAAGGTATTGTTTTAGCTTCTGCCGTGTATACAAGCTTATAGTATACAAGCTGCGACAGCAATATTCATGGCGTACTGACACCAAAGATTTAATTATCTTACACCAAGATTAGGACATCCCTAAATAACACGGTGAACGATGTAACGATGCTACGTCATCAAAATCACTGCATGGGGAATAGCGCCGACATGCTTGCAGTAGGTAAACTCAAGCAGATACGGCGGCGTTGCCGCTGCCAGAGAAACTCTACGGCATTGTATAACAGGAAGGAGCTAGATTTTGAAGCAAATCTTGATTTAAATTGAAGACAGGGAGTGGAAAATGAACTGAAAAAAGGTGTTTGCTATAATAACATTATAATAATATTAGGTGAAATGCTAGATCCCTAATTTTTGCGGCGTTTTCTACATTTATTCATCTCACCATAAGAGCTCGTTGGGAATGAAGGGCAGCACTACATGGCATTGTCTTGTGGACCGGAACTTTTGAGGGTTCTCCATTTTTTTCTTTCTTTTTTAACAAAGCACTAATTGGGTCTACGTTCATGTGGTAGCTATGAACCAACTCTTGGCCCATGGTATCAAGGATCTATAGATTGAAAGAAAAAATGGATACATATATTTTGAAATTTTGATTTCAACATTTGAACTTAAACTTGAAAATAAAAAAAATAAAAAAAATAAAAAAAATATATTTAAAATTTGTAGTTGCTTTGCCAGTTTTAAGTGGCTTAAAATAGTATAGCTTTAGTGCCTTTTTTTGCCAATGAGATTTGAATAATGAAAATATGCTTTATTTTCAGTACCTGTGTGATGAATAGAATTGAAATCCGAATTTAAATAGGCCGAGATGAGATCATAAAATCTGTTAGGACTAGTATCAGGATTTATTTCGAGTTTGGGATTTCGAAAAACTGATTTTTAAAGGAAAAACTAAAAGGATCCGTGGTCTTTTGCCCCCCCCCAACCCCCCCCCCCCCCCGCTTCTTTTGAAATCATATCACCAATAGAGCGTACTTCGTTAGTGAAAGGATTCTCACTTTTCTCATTTTTATGCACATATAGAGCAAAAAAAGGGACGATTGCCCTATTTGTGGAATTTGGGGAAAAAGAGAATTTAGTTTTTCACATAGGTTAAAACAACTTATATCCAAATTGATTTTACTTCGCATAAGGGCTAAAAAGGGATGTCTATGAAGATATTTTCTTTTGTCTCTTTCATATATAAAAAATAGTTGTCGCTGTTATTTTGGAATAGGGAAGTATCGGGGGGGCCTCGCGGAAGTCATTTCAAATTCCCCAAACCAATTGTGACCCATATTATCCCATCGATTTCCATCTAGATTATCAGTACACGGGAGGCACGTTTAGATTTCAAGGCAATGGCAGTTTGCGTTATTACCGTATTATCCTCTCTAATTCATGGGGGGAGCATATGGAACTCTTTCTATCCATCCTCCTCATTGAACAACAAGGATTTGTGAATTAAAAAAATACTAAAAGAGACTTCCCGAGTTCCATTTTGCCCTATGGGCATTTGTACAACTTAGCACAACCAAATAGTCAACCACTCATTACCTCACACACATGTTAAATTTGTCCATCATATTTATGGGAAAAAAAGTCTTACCACATCCACCTAAAATGGTCATTGAGCCCTATGAAGTTGGACAGTCATTGAGACAAAACGGTTTGCATACACGTGCACGGCAGGCTAAACTAAACACTGTTGCACTTCACTTGTCACTCCATTTGTTCCAGCAAATTAACTAATTTTCTTTAGGGAATCGAAGGGAGAAATGAAAATTTTGGCGATCTTGGGTGTTATGTGTGAACAATTACACAGCTGAACACTAGAATCATCTACTCGCCATGCTCTGCCGTATGCTAACGAGATGTTTTTCGATGTTTACCTAACTGACGCTTGGAGCGACCTTCCCCATGAAATAGCCACTTCGTTAACACAAAAAATAGGGGGGGAGTGTCCAATGCTGTCTGAGATTATCTGTGTGACACCACGGCGACTGAGTGCCAATTGTGTAAAAGTTTTTCTATGGAGTGTGAATGGCGCACTATGATGAGTTCGCTTATTGTCCCGTCTAACACGTCGGAGGGGGGGGGGACTATAAAATGGGCTCCGTCGTAGTCCGATTCTGTATGTCCGTATGTCTGGATGTCGTATGGTCCGTATGTCCGTATGTCCGTGTTAAATATGTTAAACCTGGAACAATTTGGTTCAATCTTTTTTATGGATGAGCTAGAGTAGCCAAACGGTGGTATATTGTAGGGGGGCGGATTACCCCCTACTCACAAGTAGATAATTCCCCAAGGGTCCCCCCCCCGGGTCTGTAAGGTGTTAGGGGAAAAGAAAAAAGGTCAAGGGACAAAGGTCAATATTGCATGAAAATGTAAAACATGTGTAAATTTATCTGGAGAGTCGTGAAGGCTAAGATTGATGTAAATTGGTGGAATGAAGCGGGCTGGAGAGTTCTAAAACTGATTAGGTTGGGTTGTAGAAATTATGCTAAATTATAGTATCTAATGCATAATATATGATGAAATTTTCCCGCAAGGCGTGTGTACAAGCTTTCTGGAGGTCCGTAAGGCATATAAGAGGTAATTGGTGGAAGGAGCGGGCTGAGGAGTTCTCGACCTGTTAGATTTTGGGCGAGTTTTTTTTTCGCTATGTTGTGGTTCCACCGGGGTATTTTTTGGGTTGCCAGCGTTGACATTTGGAAATGTGACCATACGTAAACTCCAATGGTCTCCGCTTTCCAGACCCGTATGGGTCCCAAATTTAAAATGTGGTTAAATGATTTTTTTCAAAAATAGTGTTTCCAAATACTGATGGAAATGATCATATTTTTACTAAATTAGTGAAGTTTCAGGTGATTTTCTGCATGATGAATTTAAAGAGTCTGAATTTTTGAGTTCATTTAGGCCCTACTGAGTAGTAACCATTTCGTGTTCAAGTTATTTTTGGCAAGCGGTGATGGGCCAAAATTAAGGTGGACTGGTGCAGTTTAGTCGTCACTTAGTGATCGAGAATTCGGCGGGGACATATTTTTACGCATCGCGTAGCGTAATACGATTTTCGACGTCGTTTCCGTAATTGAATTAAGTGTTTACAAAGCTGGGCACTCGACGACCCTCTAATAACTCGGCCGCGCGTTCAGCGCTCGTTGCTGTCGCCCGTTGTGAATTGAACGATAGATACACGGCAGGGCAAAAACAATACCGTTTATTCTCTACTATAACATTGTGCAAAAGTAATGCAATAAGTACAACACATCTTAGATTGCAATACAATCTGTAATTAATACACAGTATTACCAATTTATTTGGACACAAACTTCCAGCTTTGTCATCCTCTATCGACAAGGGGAGCAAAAACAAAAAAAAAAAAAAAACTGCAAATTTTTTAGTTTTTTTCGTCTTTTTTGATTTTTTAAGTATAAAATATATCAAATCATGACTGTGGTATCATTGAAAGCTTCGTTCATTATCTTTAATTGTGCTGCAAAGATCATTCACAATCGGTTAAGGTATAAGACCGAGTTACAGGTAGTGTGATCAAGTAGTCGGTTTTCCAAGTAGTCCAAGGATTCACATGAAATGAACGGCGTTAGCGAAGCAAATTTAGGTCCAGAAGAAATTCGGGTATTTATTCGACGGCAGAAAAAAAATGTGGACGCTATTAACCCACAAAATTTCAAGTCCCAATTACCATCGATGCCCTCTGAAAGTTTTTAGCGTCCTCATCACTCATAAAATCATTGGAAAAATAATTAAATATACAGGTATCCATGTTTCTGGACGAGTTGAGTGAATCATACCACATGAAGGGACATACATCGGTTAAAGTAGTCTCATTTAGACCAAAAATATGCCACATCTTGACCAAAAAAACAAAAAAATCAAAAAAAAACCTGTTACCATAAAACTTATATTATTAATGGCTATACTAAAGCTACCACTTAGTTGATAAAACTAGACATCCAATGATACCCTTATCTCAGTTTGAGGTGAGCATTGCTAGTTGAGCTTGGTATACTTATCAAATGGGAATCGTGAAGGGGCAAGCTGACTGCTGATCAAAATACTGTAGTTTTTTAGGCTTGGCCTATTACTGAACCGATTTGATTATTTTTGCAGCAATTAAAGATAATGACTATGGCTTTCGAGGATCCACAAATATATGTTAGTTTTTACATTCACCTTGGAAATAATACCGGTGGTTCTGACTGCGGCACTGTGTCCGGTCTTTATAATTTGTTAACAATTTACTTTTATTAGTAAATGTGATTATATGTTAACCCCTAATGACCTTGTGTGCATATTGTCTTTGTTAAGTTACTCTTTCCAACTCTACATTTTTGGGCACCAATGTAAGTTATGCATGTATCAATACCTTCAATTGGAAACGGTTCCAGATTGGTTTTGTAGAAACACACAACACCCACTTGAGTCATTTAAATTACTATATGCATAACTATGATAACAAGGCGGGTCTCGAACACAAGTCCTCGCGCTGCTTTCGCGCCTTAAAGGGACAAAGCAGCGATATGCTGATCCGAAACATCGGGAAAAATCGTTCAAAATTCATATTTTTTATATTTTTGTATTGGCAGATGGATGTGCTAAACATAACCTGCAATGGTAGGCTTGAATCGTGTATTATTAAAGACAAGGGCGGCAGTGCATTTGTTCTGATTCTGTTAATTTTAGATAGTGCGTATGCAAAATTCCGATCGAGATCAAAAAAAGGCCTTTCCTGTGAATATCTCAGAGATTTTTAAGCATGATATGTGCGCCATGACCTGTACAGTTTTGACCTCAAACACAAGATATTTGATTGTTTATCCGTACTGTTTAAACTACAATCAGCTGTTAGTGTAGATTTTGGACGCCATCACTGTATATCTATTTATGGGCGGACTGTAGTGAACAATTCATTCAAATACTCATTTTTTTCACTATTTGGTGTGATTTTTCTACATAAAGACAGTTAGCAGTTATATGGAATTATGCCCACTTATCCATGGGTTTAAAACTGCATTCTATGTTTTTATTTTCCGTATTATCGCTGCTAACCTCTTTAATTGTAAGACAAAAAGCAGAACACCAGAGTGCACGTGTCGAGCCCGGTGTCCCCAAAACGTTGTGCAAGCATATGAACTCCGATTTTAACTGTTACTTCCCAATATTTCATTGGACACCACACCTAGGGTCAACAACATTTCATTGTGGAGTATTACATCTGGCAGTTGAAAATTCCCTCCCCCCCGAGATAAGTCGAGATGTTGGAGTAGCAGCACCCTGGTTGGCATTGCTAGTATTCTTACTTCCTGCTCTTTCATTGACACCGCCCAGGGTCACAACATTCCATTGTGAGTATTAATCATGAGTAAAGTCCTCAAAACAAGAGCAAAACAAGATGTTTAGGAGTAGCACCCCCACGGGTTGCCCATTTTGATAGTATTCTAGACCTCTCACTCTTTCATTATGACACCACCTAGGGTCACAACATTTTCACTTGTGGAGATCTTAATTGAAATGTCCCCCACATTAGCACAAATAAGAGACGTTTAGGAGTACTAGCACCCCCGAGTTTGCATTATAGTATTCTATTACTTCTAACTCTTTAATTTTGATCCCCACCTATAGGTCACAAATCGTTCCGTGTGGGAGATTATTAATCTGAAAGTGCCCTCAAAACATAATCATAACCAAGAGATGGTTAGGAGTAGACACCCCGGGTTTTGCATTTATTGTATCTTTGTTATTTCCTGCTCTTTCATTTTGACCCAACCCAGGGGTCACAACATTCCATTGTAGAGATATAAATCATTGGAAAACAAAGTCTTCAAAAATCACTTAAAAGTTCAATAAAATTTTTAGGAAAAAATATGAAAACTATGCAATTGGCCCAACACTTTTTTTGAAAAATCATGTGACCACATTTTAAAATTGAGCGCCTACGGGCCAGAAAAGCGTGGGAAAGCACAATTTTGGATTTTCACTGTTTCCAAGAATGTAAACAGGCTGGACAACCCAACAGACTGACCGAGACTAGCAAAATCATTTCCAATGAAACATGGGCACTGATCTAGCTTATTGATGTTTAATACCTTTGTGGTGGTGTACTCCCCCTTTCGATAAGTCTTGTTTTGTATTTTATTAGTAAAAAAAAAAAACCACAATCACACACAGCAGATATAATGCAAAAAACACATGTAACTAATGTATTGTAAGGTAAACATAACTCTGAAGCAAGAATTCTTTTGAAGGTGTAGTATTTTCACACTGACCATGACAACCTGAGAAATTTCGGGTTGACATGGACCAGGCATTTAGCAGTAGCTGCCAATTTAAAATAATCAAAGAGCCCTATTTAAGTGGCCGACATGGCATTTGCCAAAATTATGATTCCACACAAAGGTACCATAAGTAGTTCAGGGAGAGAAGGATATTTAGGAATACCAATGTACAGTTTAAGCGATACAGTCTAATACGAATATGTTAATTGAGGATCCATTGCATCAAACAATGCCCCAAGTGCGCCACTGCACTTTGACCGCCAATTGTGATTCATATCAAAGATGTACGGCCAAGAAGTCTCATGTTAGCGAAGGTTTTGCATAGGCCAATGTAATTTTCAGTGTGATACAGCAATTACTGCAGTATTTAATGGGTGCGATTAAGGTAATCAAATAAATGCCCTTGAAATGGCCACATGCACTTTTGACCCAATTATGATTTACCAAAAGAGGCATCGGCATAGTATTTCTTCATGCGCGAAGGAATTTTGCCATCCGATGTACGGTTAAGAGATACAGTATTACGCATATTTAATTAGATCACTTTGCCACCTACCTAAGACCGCTTGTATCACACACGTTCAATTTGCAAAAAAAAGATTGTCGCCCCATGAATTAGGTTTCATGCGAGAAGGGAATTTGTGTATCCGAGTACCGTTTAAAAAAACTATGCAATACCTGTTGGTTTGAATTAATTAGCTATTGCATACTAATTTGCCCGAAAGTACGCCCGCCGAAAGTCAATCAGTTCGAGAACTCGCAGCCCGCTCCAGCCACCAATGTTACATTCTCAACGTCCTTAGGAACTCCAGAAAACTTGTACACAAGACTGCAGGAAATTTCGTAATTATGCAAATAGATACTTAATTTGCATATTTACGCCCAAAAATCTAATAGGTCGAGAACTCGTGCGACCCGCTTATTCCACATAGTTAATCCTCATACCCCTAACGGAACTCCAAATAAATCGTTCAAAAGCACGTGAACACGGACGTCCGGCACACAATCAGCATGAAAGACAGACAGACAGACAGACAGCAGACAGAAAAGTGATTATAAGTCTTCTCGCTCGAACAAAGTTAGGCGAGACAAAAATTCTCGCCAATGAATCCAAAATATTTTATAGAGCATTATACGGGGGTTTTTTTCATTAGCTCACTGATGTGGCCTTAAAACTGAACCGTGCAAACTTAGGTTAAGTAAGGCTTAATGGTGAAGAAAAAAACATGACACAAATAGGGATAGGAAATTGAGAAGTTTTTGTTAAGGGTAGTTGTCTCAATAAAGACCAAATCATAAATAAAAATTATTCACTCACTTTCCATCCCAGCAGTCCAATATTTACCCAATTCAATAATTACCGTTGATTCTTTCCATTTTTTTTATAGATTTTCTAAATTTCTAGCTTATTTTTTATATGTTATTCATAGTATTTTAGTCCGGTGAGAGCGTGGTTTAGCGGTTAGGGTGCTTGCCTCTGAGGGAATTACATCAAAAGTTCGGTGTTCGAATCCCGGTGGTGTTGTGGCACTTGCTGGGCTTTATTCGGGTATCAGTAATGGATTGATCTGTATACCAGCTATTGATTAAAATACAGAATACCCGCTCTCCCCCATGGTTCACTTGGAATTGGGCAATTGGATCATGGGAAAGCATCCCGTCCTTCGGAGGGGACGGTAAAAAGCCGTCGGTCCCGTGTACAGAGAGTCACAATGTACTAGCAGTCGAGGTTTCGCAAAAGAGTAGGTGTAAACCCCTGGCGTTCCCAATCCGCCCAGCCTCAATAGCGGGCAATGTTAGGAGCGTCCGTCTCATGGATACACGCGGCCCCGGCTCAGTCACCCTACTGAACAAATCCTGACACCACCACAAAGCAGTACCATGATGTGGATTCCGAGCAACCAAAAAATATATTTCTAGGGTGTGTGAAAGGTAGGTATCAGTATCATTCACGTCTTATATACATGCCAAAGACCTTAAAGGGCAACGAGAGATTTAACATAACAGGTTTGTCCCATAAAATATGAAAAATCTGATTTTGCCACCAAATAGTAAAGGCTTTTTATCAACACCAATGGTCCCCATGTGAAAGGAGTAAGCTGACGGAAAAGTATTCTGTGGTAACAAAAATTGGAAAAATTTCTTAATCGTATATAGGAGCAAAAATACGAAAATTATAGCCTCTGTTTTATATTGAAATAAGCATAATGAAAATCGCCTTTTAGTGTAACTTCAAGGATTTCGGTTTATGCTAAAACAAAGACAAGGGTGAGAAATCTATTGGGGTCTTATCTAATGAAATCACCACATATTACACAAACAGGCTGCATCCCAAAAAATGTTAACACTCGATAACGACGGATTTGATAAACAATAAAATACGCTGGATCTGTGTTTGCGGATTGTATTAAACGCCAATAAAAACAAGCTTTATATGCCATTTAGTTCATAGCCAATCCGATATTTAAACAAAAGATATGCTTCATCAATTATGAGAGGGCAAAAAGAACTTCGGTCCGATTTTTTGCCTTAGAACACTTGGAATACATGATGCAACATGAATACAATTGGTCGTAAGCAAGCTTCTTCATCTAAAAAGAAAACAAATAGATTTGCAGTGTTTTTTATTAATGATAAGCTTATGAGAACTACTGCCACCTGATACCAAAATGTACATGTTTTGGATCACCACAACTGCTTCATTATTAGAGATACGTTGGCTGAGAAAGCTTTGAGATTGCCATTCTGGCCGGGTCTTGTATGCGCATGTCCATGGTTTGTCTTATTTCAAATTCTGCCTGTTCATTAGCCATGTGGTACATTCTCAGAAGTTTCTTCTATTGGTTTTACTTCCGTGTTTTTGTTGTTTTGCTGCCTATAAAATCATAGATTATGGAATCCAATAAGGAAGTGTGATTATTTGGTTTAATTTGGTTTGGTTACATTCTGTGTAGTTTTGAGCGATTTGATAGGACTTAATTCTGCCAATGAAAGTAAACTGACTGATTATATTTTAAAATACAAAGTCTTGAGATCAGCAAGACAATTGATCAGCGTGTATGACAGTAATGAAGTTCGAAACGGGAGTCAATATTCAGATAAGTTCAATTGCCAATCATAACACAGCATCAATACCCCATAATTGAGTATGTTACCAAAGAATTCCTGTTTCACACCCAATCTGACGAAGTTACTATTCAATCGGACCATCCGAATTGTACCTCTTTCTTGAACGAAGCATATCTTTGTTTACATATCGCATGAAAATGAATAAACGGCAAATAAAGCTTATGTAGTTAGCTTTAAGGCCTACCAAACATAAGACCCACCGCGCTACATTATTTGTTACAAAATTGCCTGTCCCGAGTGTTAACATTTTTTTGGGAAAGGGACTGGTATAGGGCAGCCCCCAGAATCTCTCGTGGACCTGCCTTTAAGCGATGGTCTCTCGTTTTTACATGCCGAAACGCAAATAGGAGGAAAAGCACTACAAACCCGCCACTGCCAGGGAGGTAAAATAACATTAGAAAGGGGTGGGCATTACCACCCAGTTCAAAGATCTATTACCCAACTTCTCCTAAAGCACTAAGGCACATTTTTTGAAGAGCGACCCCCCAAATTTCCAAAATTGAGATTTTCAAGGCGTAGGAAATGCCAAAACTAACTAGAAAAAGCAAATTCACAACGCATCAACTTCGGAGTGCTAGTACTGTTTCAAACTAAACGGTAGGAAGGGCGCTCTGACGCATATCGAACGGCTAAACACAGACTGGACTAAAGACTAGGCTAGGTCACGAATATTTAAATAAATGTACCGTTATTTTTGGAAATGACTGTTTGCAGCGAGGCTTCACATAAAATCCACAACACTCGACGGATTGACATTAATAAATTAATTGCCACTGGGGCGGGAGACTGTCATAGTAACTTGCACGTAGAAGTTCCCCAAAATTACGTTTGGAAATCCCAATGCCCAA
This sequence comes from Ophioderma brevispina, assembly GCA_023653785.1. Classification (NCBI taxonomy): domain Eukaryota; kingdom Metazoa; phylum Echinodermata; class Ophiuroidea; order Amphilepidida; family Ophiodermatidae; genus Ophioderma; species Ophioderma brevispina. The sequence goes on from JAMKCH010018543.1 coordinate 18,570, forward strand.
ATCGAAGAGACTCGTGTTCCTACCCCCTAGAGATTTCGCACAGTGTCATTGGTAATGGCTCGAACCGACAAATGCGTAGTTATTTGTTATAAAAGAAAATATTGTGTAAATTAGAATCGGGATCCCGATTGTAGTAACGGCGGAGGTTGTGAAACCGCCATAGGTCCGTGAACATAGTGGTACTTCACCAAAATGACATCGAACTTTAACTCTCTGAAGACCGAGGAATCAACTAATGAAAGAGCGTAGACACGTACATGGCCATTCCTGGCTTATTTCCATATGTGGAGAGGACGTTTCCGGAGCCGTTTAATTATTATCGGAGATCTCGTATTAATTATTCAATTACCAAATTATTCTTTTGCACACTAAAGAATGTTGAGCTACATCACAGGTATAGTTTATACAAGCCGATTACCATGCTATGTACAAAAATCTCAAAAATTTTTGGAAAAATGTGGGGCGCTCTCAAAAAAAAATGTGCTGTTATTGACTTTTAATGTGAAGGTCTTTAACTACATTGTTACATCCATACATCAATAAAACCCATCATTTCACTTTGGAAATGCACTCACTGCATGTTTGCAATCTTCTATTGGATAGTGAATAACATCATTAATGTATCTAATAAGGGTTTCCCTAGATAAGGTTCATGCATAAGTTAAACAGGAAACATTGGGCATATTTTCTTTCGGAGGAGCTAGAGCTGCCAAATAGGTATAATGTAGGAGGGGAAACTCCTACTAACCATGTAATCATTTCCCCAGGGTCCCTCCCATGGGTTGTCTGGGGAGGGGAAAAGGGAAGGGAAAAGCTCAATATTGCACAAAACTGTCAATATTGGCCCATAGTTGTGTACGATTTTCGGAGTCCGTAAGGCTATAGGATGATGATAAACTTGGTGGAATGGAAAACAAAAAAAAAGGCGGGTTGACGAGTTCTCGCCCTGAATTAGGAGATTGGGGCGTAAAAGCTAATTTAAGTATCAATTGGCAAATTAAGAAAATTTCCCGCCACAGTTGTAACAAGTAATCTGGAGTAATTCTGTAAGCAAGTTTACCACAATTCGCGTTATTTGAATCAGTATACCGCCCGCACCAAATAGGCTTAATTATGCAGTACGCAATCACAACGTATGAAAAGCGAACGCCAACAGGCAAAATTACGATGATGTTATGATCTTTGACTCCGCCCAGCCTAGCTCCAGCCTGTGTTAAATGAACGGAAAAGGCTTGCAGATTACTAATATAAAGGCACTTGCGAATTAGACAAATTCAGAAAATTGGTCAATTGTAGAAATTGTTTTATGATAGGTTCGGTTAGAGCAACCATTGAACTAGTTAGTAAATATTGTATTGTGGCCAGGAAGTTAAAATTGATGACACGGTGCTACTTCAAAGTTGTTCTTCGTAAATTTGCATGATAAAAAAGCACTTTTTCTTAATTTTTTCAAATTATACCTATATAATATTTTCAATTTCATGAGATGTGTGTTCCTTTAGGATTGCAACGACATCTTACTTATTGCAATCAGTTGAGTGGTTCGTCTAAATTTTTAACATTTCACACGGTAAACTCCTATTGGTTGCTGCAACTGTCAGTCATTAATGTGGCAAAGTGTTAAATTGAACATGGTCAAAAGATGGCGCTGCGTATTATGGACATCTGTACCACTTTTGGTCATGCTGCTCAGGTGAAAAAAAATGGCGAGAAGATAAGGTGGAAATTGGAAATCTTCTAGCAACAAGAAACAATTCGCCTTAAGCGCGGCGCACCAAAACAACACAAACACACAAAAACAAAAACAAAACCTTTCCACAGTTGTTTTTTCTAATTGTGTGAGTTCTCGATCAAAAAACCATTCTTCACACTCTATTTTTTTTGGGATTGTAATTTTGACTGCGACAAATGGCTAATTTTGCCCATCTTTCGTTTTTGGCCTATTTCTATTCTACAACCCCAAATCTTCATCATCTGTGAATTTGGTACACGCATGTGTTCCGTGATGGTCGTCAGAGACCTTTAAATATAGCCTTTAGGTGTGTTATGGTATAGGAATTCAACCTTAAAATGGCTTTTTTCTCAATTTTCTTTTTACGGTATCCCCAAAAACTGATTTTCAATATTGACTCCGTGAAATCCATCAGAAGGTATATTTTTAACTTAAAAAAAACATCTTTTTCACCCGTTTTTTTTTTTTTTTTTTTGTTTTTTTTTAATTAATCTTTTATTGCGCTGCTCTAAGATATTTTGTTCTGAATAGCTTTGGAATTTGAAATTGCCTAAAATTTGCAACTATGTCCGCTCGCTTCTGAAAATCTTACGGTCGTTGCATAAAAGGCCGTATTCAAATGGTGGGATATCTGTAGCAAAAAACCTCGCTCATCGCCCGCTCCAGGCGCGCTCCAATAAATAGGAGCGGTCGTGGAGGCGGTCATGGAGCGCCTCCGTGACCGCTCCTTTACCGTTTCCTTTGTTGGTATCAAAGTTTCGTGAGCTGGGTTTTACCACTAGATTCTTGTCTTATAAACGGAATAAACTGCATCATCGTATTTACGTTTTATTCCGTAAAGAGTAGAAGTCGCATAAAACCCAAGCGCACCCTGGACTACCGAGTATGGTCAAACGTGGAGGCGCGTCCTGATCGGACGTGAGCGGGTTTTGCTACAGATATACCACCATACGTAAATGAGCAACTTGGTGGAATTAAGCGGGTTGAGAGTTCTCGACCTGATAAGATTTTGGGCCTATTCAGACAAATTACACATGCAATGAGATATAACAAGGGGAGGGGAAGGAAATATGGGTGGGGTGTCTCGGGGAGGGGATGGGTGGGGTGTTCTCGCGAAGGGGAGGCGTGGGGTGTCTTGGGAGGTGTCTTGGGGATTGGAGGGGGGAGTGCTCAAGAGGAGAAAGGTGTGTCTGACAACAACACACGACATACCAGATCTGGTAGGTTTTTTTCGACACTTAACTGACTGCAAAAGACATAATGACCCTAAACACGTCTGAGCCTCCTTGATGGCCATGATATATGTCATGAGTTTCAGATAGAGGGTCTACTTCTTGCCACATGCTTATCAATCCTGGCTATAGACAGCAAACTGCGAACTCCAGAGGATATCATAGCGAAATTTCTGCAAAATTCCAGATCACCACTCTGACCCTGACCTCCATGCATGATATCATCAAAACAACAATGGTCATCGGCCATGTTGTATACTGAAAGATGGTGAATGGCACTAAGGGAATATCCAAAAGGACTTCTGCGACAAAACCAACATCTGTGTTGATGGCTATCCCATCTACCAACGACGGTCCCTTGTGTACAAGTAGACGACAGGTAAACTGCACATTTTCTAATTAGTAAAGAACCTAAGCAGCAATACCGACAATCATATTGAAGATAAAGGACTTACGTATTGATCACTGCTTTCTATGAGAAGTTAAATCGTTTTTGTACCATCTACACAAATATAGGACACAAGAGTTCACTTCGGTATCAGCACATAGGCCCTAAATCATCCCGTATACTTTATTGTTTATATTTAAAAAAAAAAATAAAAATATGTCAAACATATTATTGGCAAATTATCTCTATGACATTTTATTCATAGGGTTATTATACAATGGAATGGTAAAATGCTTCAAATCTTCCTTTTCCTTCCTTCCTATCTCTCCCTTCACTAACAGATGGATTGTGTTCCATACAACCCATGGCTGTCAAAGAAATATAGGGCGCATGCATATCAACTTGGAAGCCTGCATGTCCTTCAAAGTGTCAAAATATACTTTCAAAATGTTACAAGGGCCCCGATTGTGCTAACATAGCGGTAAACAGCAGACAAGTTCTACCCAGCCCATAATGGCATTTCCTTCTTTCTTGGATATCGGTAAGGAATTTGTTCCATTTCATTTTAACAAAATTTTAAAGCATTCACATATCTTATAAACCACAATGTCCGAAATCCCTAGCTACAGACGCACTTCGCACTTCTGTGACTCATCTGAACATTGAAAAATAGCGTACCAACTTCAACCTTTGTTTCATCTTCATTTCATCTTGCCATTTTCATATTCGCAATCTCTCTCGTATCAGGATGTACATAGACCAGAACACTTGTCATGCGGACATCCCGGCTTGACTACGGCTAACTCGCTGCTTTTTGGATGATCGGTTTAAAGACTGTAATCGCCTCCAACAAATCAAAACCGAGCTGCAAAACTCATCTTCCGTGCTTCAAAGTAGACCAGTCACACCTTTATCAATGATCTCACTGGCTAACAGTTCAAAATCGTATCACGTTTAAACTCTTAACTATGCAGTTTACAAATGCATCACGACTCTGCTCCATGATAATTACCGAACTCATTCACTTGTACTCGCCAACTAGAACTTTGCGCTCTACATCGATAAAAAGGACTCTCCAAAGTCCACGTATCGACTTTATCTGGCGACAGACAGAAGGCTCTATGCTGCTGTGCTCAGCTCTGGAACAACTCCCTCACAACATTCGCCATTAAGCTCACTAGCTTCATTTTAAAAACGCACGCTCAAACTCAGTCTGTTCAATATTGACTTTGTTTATTTGCTTATTCTGATCACCTTGCTCTGTTGTTTGTGTCATTGCTGGTTAAGCGCTGTGATACATTTTCTTTGTAAGAGACGCTTTATAAATGCCTTCATGTATGTTATGTATGTAGTATCGTATTGAGACATTCCCCTTCTATATTATTCCACTCCCGTTAAAGATACGTCAGTGCACCTGAAGCTTTTCGTGCGTCTATCTGAATACCCGTTGAATTACCAGTCTTATCACAAGGCTAGCACTTACCTACCCTCCAGCGCCTGTTATTTCACTCGCGGACAAGAAGGAAGAATAAGCCTTACACCGGAGCACCTGGTCAGCATACGCATCTCACTGCATGGTTCCAACAGCTACACAGTACTCTATTCAGACATTCCTAACCATTATGTCTTCATCAGAGGAACCAAGAAATCGCAGCCTCCCAAACGAACAACCAAGCAAAGTAACCAAACGGAAATACTCGCAAGTCCAAGAAATCAGGAACGCTTGTAACCGGGGGTTTTACCTACGTTTGCTTCGATTGCATAAGCCCGGGGCAACCAGTTTTGAAAATCTGCGAACACTTAATGGTCATGTATGAGAATCCTTGAAAGATGCAAGTCAACATCTTGGTCTTCTAGCAGATGACGATGAATGGCACAATGCATTAATAGAAGCGTCAGCATTCCAGATGTAGTATAGCAGATTATATGGGTTCCCATGCACCCCCCTTAAAACTAAATTCTAACATGATTTTTAGAATCTCTACGACATCTACTTAAAGAATTTTGATGTTACCAAAATCAAACATTGTCCCACTGGGTCCGTTTGGCGGCCATCTTGGATTAAGAGGGATTAATCGTTCAAAGTGGTTCAATTTAGTTTAAAAGTATCTCAAATGATTCGTCTCATCATAAGGAATCAGAAAATGTATAGTTTGGCATATCTGCGATGTTCAGTTACAGTTTCAGTTACTATCTAAGATGTTTAGTTAGGTAGTAAAATTCGGTGTAAAGTTACCTTTTATCAAATTTGTATTGGTTTTTATGGGAATTCGGGACTATTCACCTCTTTCCTTACCGATAAACCAAAATGGAAGATCTGAAATCATGGGAACTGTACATTTCCAGATTGCTCATGCTCATACCAACAATTTGACACCAATTTTGTCAAGATTGAAGCATTTTGAAAATTTGGCCCCCTGTACAATGACCAATCAAAAGTTCCAATGACCTTTATCACATATTCACCCATATCTCTGTAACTGAACGTCGCAGATATGCCAAACTATATATTTTCTGGTTCCTTATGATGGGACGAATCATTTGATATATTTTCAACTAAATTGAACCACTTTGAACGATTAATCCCTCTTAATCCAAGATGGCCGCCAAACGGACCCAGTGGGACAATATTTGATTTCGGTAACATCAAAATTCTTTAAGTAGATGTCGTAGAGATTCTAAAAATCATGTTAGAATTTAGTTTTAAGGGGGGAAAAAAAAAAAAAAAAAAAAACTTATCCCTGATTTATAAGTTTAAAAACATGCATTTCTACATTTTTCGATTTTCTCGCATTATCGCTGCTAATCCCTTTAATCAGGAGGATGACACAGCTACACAGTATCTCTATTCAGACATTCCTAACCATTATGTCTTCATCAGAGGAACCAAGAAATCGCAGCCTCCCAAACGAACAACCAAGCAAGTAACACGGAAATACTCAGCAAGTCCAAGAAATCAGGAACGCTTTTACCCGGGGGTTTTACCTCCGTTTGCTTCTATTGCATAAGCCCGGGGCAACCAGTTTTGAAAATCTGCGAACAATTAATGGTCATGTATGAGAATCCTTGAAAGATGCAAGTCAACATCTTGGTCATCGTCGCAGATATGCCAAACTATATATTTTCTGGTTCCTTATGATGGGACGAATCATTTGATATATTTTCAACTAAATTGAACCACTTTGAACGATTAATCCCTCTTAATCCAAGATGGCCGCCAAACGGACCCAGTGGGACAATATTTGATTTCGGTAACATCAAAATTCTTTAAGTAGATGTCGTAGAGATTCTAAAAATCATGTTAGAATTTAGTTTTAAGGGGGGGGTGCATGGGAACCCATATAATCTGCTAGACTTATGCCATGCCAATCACGAGCATTGTTTGCTACAGTACCATCTGTACTCAGTGCCAACCAACAGATCCCTTGATATTATGGACAACAAACAAGCAATCCATGATGGAGGACTATGTCTACCACCAATCTTCAACTGATGCAGAAAACCAAGCTCTCCAAGATATACAGTCCATTCTATTACAATCTGGTAAGTAGATCATATGACACAGTAGGCATATAATTTCTCACAAAGTAGTCAAGCTTGCTTACAGCTGAGTGAAAAACGTGCCGTTTCCTTTTCCTGTAACACATCTATATTATAATAGGACACGTGTGTCTTTCTGTCTGTCTGTCGGCTATTTTCTCGGAGGCCGGGGGTTGTACGGTCACGAGACTTGGTGGGTGGGTGTAGCTAATTGGGCCGGGCCAGATCAAGTTCGATTGGTTAGCGGGTATGCCCCCCCCCCCACAAGCCGTGTAATCGCGAAAACATGTCAAATTTTGGGTTGGCTTCCAAAACGGTTTATATTATAATTTGACCTGGCTTCCAAAACGGTTTATATATTATATATAATCCCCTAAAAGCTTTTAATGTATGGGCTTCCATATCAGTAATTACGGTGTATATGTCTGTTTGTCTAATTAGCTAAAGGTCACTACAAGGTCATTAGGGGTCATTCAAGGTCAAATTGGGTAAACATTGATGTATGGACATGCAACTTGGTGGGTGGGGTTGATTGTTATGCCATCCGGCTAAACCCAGGTGATCGCCGAAAACAGGGGACCATCGCAATCTTATAATACTTATTTAACAATACAGCATCATCATTACTTTGCCTGTACCATATTCATTCCATACACATGTATACTTACTTGCACTTGCATTAGGTGTTATTTCGATCACTTAAACCATAAAAATCAGTCTTTGTTTGCCTAAATATCAGACAGGCCACACATGCCACACTGCCCTGCAGCATCTTGATTGGAACATCTTGGAAAATACACACACGAGAATTAAGTACTACTTCTGTACACTACTATTAATCTTACAATTGTCTTCATTATTGTGCAGTATGTCCCTATAATCTAATTTACACGTTTGATCTACAGTGGACTTATTTCATTCACAGTTCTGTGAAGTACAAGCTGTCCGTGAAGTGGAAGAATTAGTTGATATTGCTGCTGAAACAGAATATGCCCAGACCAACCTCGCTAAACTGAACCCAGAACAAAAGCTCTGATCTAGTTGGGGACCATCATTGGTCAGCTATAGCAGGATGTCTTAAGGTGGCCTCTCCTAATGTCGGGCGTACTTTCTCGATGGACCTGACGGTACTGGAAAAACCATGGTGTACAACTCTTTAATGGCTGCATTACGTGCTGATGCCCTCAAGGTAATTTATCTACATTCATGCACCAATCATTCATGTACTAGCTTGTACTGTTCCCAAAACTTTTTGCCATATCATACATTACACATTAACCTTAAACTTCCAATACATTTACATTTTCTGTGATTTTGGTTTGACCTTTCAGGTTGCTGCTACTGCATAGACAGGCATTGCTGCTACACTACTCTGTGGAGGTCAACTGTGCACAACCTCTTCAAGCTTACAATAGCCTACCAATCTTCGACACTAGCACGTGCAACATATCTCCAACATCTAAACATGCAGCTATGATCAGGGCTCTTCATCTAATTATAATTGATGAAGCCTCTATGGTAGTCTTATGGTACACCAGTCTACATGCCTTTGACAAGTTCTTACGAGACCTTACAGGTTATGATATTCCATTTGGAGGCAAAGTGTTTCTTCTAGGTGGTGATTTCAGACAGGTCTTACCAGTTGTCCCTAAGAGTTCTCCAACTGCAGTAGTAGAGCACTGTTTAAAACGCTCTCCATTGTGACCAGACATCACCAAGATCTCCCTCACCAAAACATGAGAGCCAAACCTGAGGAACAGGAGTTTGCAACATGGTTACTCAAACTGGGCAATGGTGAACTGCAAAGCCAATGTGAACCAACTAAACAGGATGCAATTGATATCCCACCTCAATGTATCATCACAGACAACATCGTCAATTCCATCTTTCCTACTGTCAACGAAGTGGCAACGAAACAGGTCATCTTGACACAAAGAATGAAGTCTCCATTCTACTAAAATGACCAAGTTTTTGCTAAGTTGCCTGGAGATCACCGTACTTACTACAGTTCTGACAAGGTTGTATGTGACAATGAAGAAGAGCAACACAACTACTCTTATGGAGTTTGTCAATAGTATCACTCCCTCTGGAATGTCACCTCATTGTCTAAAATTAAACAGGGTGCTGTTGTCATGTTCTTACGTAACCTTGGAATCCTTAGGGTAAATGCTTGTTTGGTGTTTATTATAGGCCACCTTCACAGAACAAAAATAGTTTGGATATTTTAGATGATAATCTTAGTAAAATAAAGCATCTAATAAATCTTATGATTTTTGTTCTCTGTTGGTGATTTTTAATAACATTCACATTGATTGGGTTAATGAAATGCATGTTACAAAAAGGTGCTCTTCCAAAGGTTCTTCTTGATACCATGTATTCAAATGGCTTCACTCAGGTTTTGAAAGAGCCTACTTATAGGACTACTTATGGTATTGACCACTTCCTTGATTTGGTGTTTGTTTCTGATCCTTCTTTTGTCACTTCTTGTAATTCAACTTATAATCTGCATGGTTGTGATCATTCAGCTGTTTCACTCCTTATGAATACAAGCAGATTAAGTGTAAGCCCATCACTAGGTCTTGTACTGTGTGAATAAGGGCAGACTTTGACAAAAGAGCATCCTTGTTAATGGTTTTGGGCCAGCTATGTTTTGAGAATGGCTTTGATTCTGTTGGGATAATGTTGAGTCAATGTTATTAAGGACAGTAATTGATCCTCTTTTACCTAGGAAAAATGTTTCCAGTTCAAGTCTGCCATGGATGAATAAGGATATCAGAAAACTCTGTACTAAAATAAGTTATTTTAAGAGAGCTAAGAAAAGTAAATCTGATTTGCATGGCAAACAATTTACAAGCCTGTAGTAATAAGGTTAAGGCATTAATTAGGAAGATCACAGGGAATATACTTATGATATTTCTGCAAATGCCAAGTGTAATCCCAAGAAGGTTTGGTCTTATGTCGCATCTTAAAGGAAATGCTCTGAAAACCCTCTTTTACCATTAATGACACCACTACAGAATCTGCTGACATTGCTGCTGCTTTTAACAATCATTTTTTCTAGTAAATTTGATGGTATGTACAATCCTCTTGACTAACTCTTTTACTACACAGCTACTTACCATGGTGCACCTCCCTCTTTGGTTTTGATCTGTTTACAGTGGATGAAGTTCTGAAACTCTGAAAAATCTCGAGCTTCAAATCTCGCCGACTGATGAAATATCTTCAATTTTCCTTGAAATCATGTTGTCATGAGCGTGCTCCCGGTATTGTGTGATTTGTTTAATTTCTTTATTCAGAAAGGTAAGTTCCAAAGCTTGGCAAGAAGCTATGTTGTTCCGGTTTATAAAGTGGTGGTGATAAGCCGAAGATGATGTAGGTAGTTTTTACCGTCCTGTCTCACTGAATAGTATTTTGTGCAAGTATGGAGAAGTTACTTTCTGTGTCGTCATTATGAAGATAGGTTAAATGAACATAATAGTTTGTCAGATAACCAGTTTGGCTTTCGCACTGGTAGAAATTGCGAGCAATGTTGGTTAAGTCTTTCATCTTCTTAGCAAATCTCTTGATGATCGTAAATGTAATCTTGTAGATGTATTTTCTTGATTTCAGCTCTGCATTTGACAAGTAGACCACAACATTTACTCTCAAAGCTTCATTCATTGGGCATCCGCGGTTTTCTTCTTCAGTGGATTCAAACTTCTTCTTCGTCGGAAGCAGCGGGTTGTGTTCAAGGGTGCAGGTTCAGAGTGGTGTTTCTGTAACCTCAGGGGGTCCTCAGGGCTCTGTCTTGTCCTATTTTCTTCTTACGTTTTTGTCAATGATTTAACTTATGTTGTTTTCCTTCTCCTCTCTTTCATTTGCAGATGATCACACAATACTCGTCCTATTTTTAGTTGGTGGGGGGGAAAGTGATCATTATTTTCTTTCAGAATGATATTCACAACATTTTTAAATGGACTTTCTTATACGTTTTGCCTCTCAATCTTTTCTAAGTGCTCCGTTGTGCACATGACTAGATCTAATTCTCCTGATTATTGTGATCTTTAGCATTATGGGGTGAGAGTAACTTGCTGAATTTTAACAATTTCACATTACTTGGTGTTACTTTCAGTAGGGCTCTCTCCTTTGACTCGCATATAGCTGCAATTTCAGTGAAAGTTTCAAAACTGTCTGCTTCTCATCAGATGCACCAGAAATATGTCTTCTAATGCACTGATGACCCTCTACACCTACAAAGCTCTCTCTTGCCCCATATTATGTACTGTGCATGTGTTTGGGCACCTCCATCAAAGGAATCATTTGGAATATGTTAGAGAAGGCCACAGAAAATTACAAGGAACTTTCATTCTATAAGCAATCACCAAAGGCGGATGCTCGTCCACCTTACTTGACAGACTTCTTGTATTTAATCTAGTCAGGCTCGAAGAGCTTTCAAAAGCCAAAGGCTTTTTCTGGGTTTTAAGATCTTACATGATTTGACCCCTACCTTCTTTTAATTCTGTGATTCAACATAGCATGTTGCAGAGGAACTAAGCTTTTGCACCAATCTACAAGGACTTCCTCTTTCTTCAAATTCTATGTTTATTCACTCCCCGTCTTTGGAATGATATCCCATCTGATTTGCGTTCTTTTCAATATCTTTATAACTTTAAAGCCGGCTGTAAATCACACTTTTTAAGTTTACTTAATAACTTTTTTTAAAAATGTGTGTTTTTGTAATTTTTATTTCCAGTTTGGAAACCACTTTTGATATAGACAGGGTAATTGTTTTTTTGCCCTTCCATCAGTTAACAGTGAACTTATTTTTGTTTTCATTGGGTATACATTTGCCCTTGCTATCCTTTTGGTTTCCTATTAATCATCTTGCTGTTTGTGCATGTATCTTTGTTTTTTTTTGAATATGAGAGCACCTTTGTGATCGGGTTTTTATACAACCCATTCTCTTATCCAAACTACTGCTTTTTGCTTTGTCAATTTGTATGTCTTATATTTTATCATCGTTTTGTTTCTGTATTTTGCAAGTAATTCAACTACATATTATTATATTATTATTATATTATGAGTAATGGACAATATGGCAATACTTTCGACATGAATGGGGCATTTTGAAAGTTTGACCCTGTGTAAACTCAAATTTCCCTATTTGAAAAAGTTATACCACAATTTGAGAGTACTAACTACCTATTCTTGATTAGAGGGTCCATATACTACCACAGTGTTAAACCTTTTCTGTAATTGGGGGGGGCGAATTCCTTAATGAGGCCCCTATGATATTTCTTGCTTCCTGATCTACCTCAGTGTATTTTATTATTTGGCAGAAAAGTGGGAGAATCAGATTCTCATCGTGTTTTTTTTTTACTTCTAATGTATTTTCATTATTTGCGAGAAAAATGACGCAATTACCTTCTCGTTTTTGTATTTTTTTCATTCATTATGAATTTTATATTTGGCGAGTAAAATATCATTTTTCTCGACAAATAATAAAATAGCATAGAAATTAACAAAATACACCTCGACAAACTGATAATCTGATTCTCGTCATTTTTCTTGCTAATAATAAATATATTAAGTATAAAAACGCACAACGCGAAATCTGGCAACTGACATTGGAAAGAGGTACTGGTATTGTGCGGCCCTTAAGACCCCCAATTTCGCGTGCTCTCAGCAGTTCCCAAACCCAGTTGAAGCATTCAGTTCTTAAGTGTCCATTTCCGAAAGTTTTTTGCCTCAGAAGCTGAATTTTAAGTCAATTTCAGTTCCCAAGCCTGGCAATTTTTCAAAATTTCAGTTTCCAAGCCCTACTTTCCGAAGACAAATCAGTTCACAAGCCCCCAAGTCGGAAATCGTAGCCGCACAGTAATCTACCTTAAAAAGTTGAGTGCCCCCCGGCATTTTGCTCGCCAATAATAAAAAATACAGAACGAGAAAATTGATACCCCCCCCCCCCCCCCCCCCCACCCCCCCCCCCCCCCCCTTCTTTTTCTCCCCCCCCAACCCCCCCCCAAGCCCCCCCCCCCCCCCACCCCCCCCCCCCCCCCCCCCCCCCCCCCCCCCCCCCAAAAAAAAAACCCCCCCCCCACCCCCCCCCCCCCCCCCCCTCCCCCCCCCCCCCCCCCCCAAAAACCCCCCCCCCCCCTTAATTTTTTTACCCCCCCCCCCCCACCACACCCACCCCCCCCCCCCCCCCCCCAAAAAAAAAAAAAAAAAAAAACCCCCCCCCAACCCCCCCCCCCCCCCCCCCCCCCCCCCCCCCCTCGTCATGTTTCACTCCAAATAATAAAGTACATAAGATTAGAATAAAATACAGAACGAGAGAATGATTCTCTTCATTTTTCTCAGCCAAATCATAAATACATAAGAATTAAAAAAAATCAGAATGAGAAAGGATGATTCTCGTCATTTTCTCGCCAAATAATAAATTACAAACGAGAAAGTAGTCTCGTCATTTTTCAATTCGTTGTAATCATTACTACATTGTCATCATCATCCAGTGGCGTACCGGGCCTGCCCGCTCTGAGGGGGCAATTTTCCCCGTCTTGGAAATTCCCTCTCAGGGAGGTCAAAAGGCCAATTTTTCCCGGTCAGGGGCTCCAAAAAACGGCTGATTTAGCATGATTTTTGCAAATTTTTTTCCCGGCCAAAGTCGTCAAGGGGGCACTGTGCCCCCCTTCCCCCCGCCTGTTTCGCCACTTGTCATACCTCATTAGCATACAAATTTTTGCATTCCAAAAATCCCATTCATCCAACTTTAGCCGGACTGTAATAAAAGATTAATATAACGTAGTAATAATATAAAAAATAATAATTGATATGTTAATAATACAGAGGAGAACTAAAAAAATAATACTAAGTAATGTATAGTAATATATTTATAATAAGTGTGTGAAAACAATAAAGAAAAATGTCATAGTCATATAATAACTGTTTTGGAAACCAACTACAATAAACACACATGATAATAATAATTAAAATGTGTAAGATTAAATACTACTAATCAGAATTATAATAATAATTAAATGGTCGTTATATAATAACCTGTCAAATGTGACAGTAAATATACTTTAAAAAGCATAATACTAAAATTAAGTGATCAGGGGTTTTCACTCCTTTGGTGACCCAAGTGGGGTTCCATGCCCCCCCCCCCCACCATTTCCCGAGGAATTTTTGTACGAAATTTATAACCACGGTGAAGGGTCATAAGACAACCCCAAATCACAATAAAATTGGAAATTTGTATTTGGGCTGCAAATAGGGGCAAAACATGTTTTCAAAACACGCGAAAAATGGGCAAAAAGACGGAAATCCAGATAATGAGCTAGCGCTTACATCAATCAAGCTTTATTTAATCACGGAACACAATCAACACAATCAAACTTATTGGAAACTTATTAATCGTGATATTACTCTCGAAGACCAAAATTACAATTTAACACAAAACTGGCAATTTTAGGAACCCTGGATTTTTAAAGGGTGTGCAAAATACATGTCATTTTCCCATAGACTATTAATTTTTACTTATGATTTGATGTGGTGAAACATATTTCAGCAAAAAATGCTTTGGTCTTTGATTTTTAATATTCTCAGCTGACTTCCGTTGGGATACCCAAGGGGGGGGGGGGTCCTGGGATCCTCACTATTAAACTCATTAACGGCTTGCCGATTTTAATTTTTGGGTATGAAAAGAAGCGTAGTCAGACAATTACAAAAAAAATTCGGCGCAAACATCCAAGGTAAAGCGGCCAGCGCGAAAAAAAATTGAGGCCCCCCCTTGGTCACTTGATAATAATTGCTAAGTATTATGTTTACATTAAATCCAATTAATCGCATCTGCGACGTACCGCGTAATCTATTTTTTGGTAGTTGGTTCCAAAATAGGTCCAGTCTGGGGAAGTTTGTGAGAAGTGCTGGCCGGGTGAGGATGGTGGTCTTTGGCTTCCAAAAAACAGTATATAATTAATCTATTTTTTTATAGCCAACCGGGGGGGGGGGGGGGGTCTGGGCACGATCTGCTCGATTTGGGCATTGGGATTTCCAAACGGTAATTTATTGGAATTCTTACGTGTAATTTTTCTACGGCAGCCTCGGTCCCAGTGACATTCCAAAATCAACCCGGTTTAAACCTTAGTTCAATACATTGTAGTAATATCATGATAATTAAGAAAAATTATTGACTTCAAAATCGCGGGTAGTGATGAACCCCGCCCTGCAAAATAGTGTATTCCAATAACGGTCATTTAGATTTAAAATAGCTTGACCAGGCCTACACCTTGAGCAAGTCTGTATGTGACCGTTCTATGCGTAAGAGCGCCCTCCTACCGTTAAGGTCTTTGAAGGACTAGCACAGGGTTACGCCGAAAAGCTGGTGCACCTGAGGTTCTGGGTACGGTTGGTTGGCGAGTCCTAACCCCCCCCTGCCCCCGAGAGACACTAAGTTTTGATTCTCAGTGTCCAAGGGCTACAAGCGTAATAAACTTAAAACGAGAGTTTAAGCTCATTTGGCAATCGGGACTCTGAAGCCCATGATATTACCTTCCCGTCGCAGCGGCGATTTCTACGTGATCTTGGGTAGAACCACCCGGTATTGCGCACGCGAATCGCTCGCTGCGACTGGAGTAAAGTGATTACATTACACAAATCTCACGGTCCCTAAATTTGGAGGATCCGGGGACGGTGTCCATGCAGCTGGTTTCAATGCAAGCATCCCAGGACAATGTGAGGTTGCCCTTAAATGACGCTCCTTAAAGGTGCAACGAGAGATTCACAAATCAGGTGTCCCTAACAAAATCGAAGAAATATGATTTTTGCCCTGATGTAAAGCTTTCCATCAAAAGTATTCCAATGTGAAAGGGTTAAGATGAGAAACATTTCTTTGGTACAAAACATTGTTCAATTTCTAATTCGTATAGGAGCAAATACAAAATTCAGCATATGTTTTTTTTTTTTTTTTTTTTTTTTTTTTAATTTTTTATCTTTTTCAGACATTTCTGTAGCTACACAAGGTAAGAATCTATTGAGTGTCTTATCTATAGGAAATTACTATTATGACAAAACATTTAGTTGCCTCAAAATCGCTCGTTGCACCTTAAGTCCAAAGAAGTATTCTCTTTAAAGGGCATTTGAAATAATTGTTTGTGTATGCTATCACTCACATTCATAATTTGAGAAATCTATAATCAGGATTCAAAAACATGGCATCCATAGGCAGAACATCACACGCCATACAAATTAGGAGGGTTCTACATCACCAAACAAAAACCAATGTCTCCTTTTAAGGACCACCCCATTTTCCAAAAAGAGATTGAGATTTCTTGTATCAACATGTAAGCACATATTATTAATACCCATATCCTCATATTCAGTTCATTTTACCACAAACAAAAAAAACCGAGGAGCATCAACGATGCAGTAAACCCTTGCTTTATTATACGCAGGGGATCCTACATCCTGTTCCTTTTCAAAAAACTTGTCAAGTGAAAAAGTGCCTCTGTGCCAATTAAAAATATAGTTGTGAAATGAGACTTAATCACCTTCAAAAGGCACAGTCTTAGCTTTCAAATACCGTTGTCTGTTCAATTGTTTGTATCAGACGTTAGTTCTGTATATTGGAATGGTCTACTTTTGAAAAATCCAAAAATGTGCCAACGAAGACAGTACGTGTGCAACGTATTGGGGTAGGTACTGCCTTTTGCATTGTGTAACAAAAGTTGGACTTCTGTTAACGGTTTTGGATAGAGGTAGCGGTGTTGGATATAAAGTGGATATGTTATGTGTTGAAGTATTCTCAGGGCCGAAAGGCTTGTTTTGTTTTTTTGTGAAGTAAAAAATCGTGGAATTTGGATGAATTGTGAGGCAAGTAGTTTCAAGAATGAAGCACATCCAGAGACTTGCCAATGTGGAATAATCCATGTTCCTAAATGGGGGGGTATCATATTGAGAAACATATAATGAGTGTGATCGGAGAGAGAGTGTGAATAAAAATATAAATATTGGGCATCTGAAGGCATTTGGGGTTGATTTATAACATATCAGAACATTTTGGAGTATTGCTGAAGAAGAATATATTTTGTTGTTTTTTTAATTGGACCAGAATGTTACCTTTTTTTGCAAGATGGTTTTCTACTTGCATTGTGGACTAAGAATTTTGAAGTAATCATGAAACAAAATCCAAACCCCATAATAACTTGTGTCAAATTATCCAACTAATGCTGGTACAAATAAGTGTAACATCACAATTTTGGTACAATGCGAGTCTGAGGTCTCATCCTATTGTTTATGGGATATGGTGAAATCTTTCTAATCTCATACAGATTATCATCCTAATTTGTGGTGTCTTTAATTAATAATGTCTTTGCAGACCAATCAAGTCATGAAATCCCGTTTCCCATGATACTTGTGTGAAATTGTGTGAAATTATCCCGTACACAACAAGGCATATAGCATAATAATAACAATTTGGAGCATCAAGGTCCCATATTGTGTTTGGATAATGGTGCACACATTCATTATAATCATGTTGTCCTTGGCACTTAAGTGCTCTGCTCCTTGGGGCTTCCCTGCTATGCATGGGCCTATTACTATTTATTGTCATAATTGACAAGGTTTATTTCTTGCTAACGAATATATCAAATTAAAATAATTTTGCTTATGCTGTGGATAGAGTTAGTTATAGTCCAAAAAAATGGTAAATGAGAAAAAATCAGTCAAATTTGTATCTAAACATGACAGGTTGTAATATGTGACAACTATAATTGGACTTTTGATCCTTGGAATTTGACGTCGGCTGTCTTGTCTTTGTCCAATGTAAATTGTATGTCATTGTCGTCCTGTCTTTTTGTCTTGATTTGTAATATCTTTTTTTGTCTGGCTTTGTCGTAGTAACCACGTAAGATTGGGAGGTTACTGCATTTTTCAGCTTGCGTTTAGCGGTGACCTCGTTCATCACTGTTGTCTAATTTAATTATATCTTTAAATGATAATCTGATGCTATTGTGAAATCCATTTTTTAGTTTACTGCAATTTCATATCTTGTATTTAATTGTTTGAGTGATGATGTGATGAACAAAATGAAAGTGATTTGATTGATGATTGATATAGTTTTTTTAGGATAGGAATACTATGTTACATGTAGATGGAAATGTGGGCTATAAAGAATCAGAGAAAGTGAGAGGCGGAGCAGGGCACTCAACTTTTTGGGTACGGATTTGTGTGGCCGACTTCCAACTTAAGAGCTTGGGAACTGATTGTCTTTTTACTAGGGCCCTTAGAATTAGAAAAAAAAAAACTTGTACACAAGCCGGCGGGAAAAATGTCATAAAGTCTGCAAATTTAGATACTAATTATATTTTTCCACCCAAAATGCTAATCAGTTGAGAACTTCATGTCAAAACCTGCCTTCTTTCCACCGCCAAGTTACATCATCGTAGCCCGCACGGAAATTCCATATAAATTGTACACATGTTGCCATTTTCTGTGCAATATTGACCTGTTCCCTTGACCTTTTTTCCCCTACCCCTGCAGACCCAGGGGAGGACCCTGAGGGGATGAATTACATGGAGAGGGGTATTGCCTCCTACAATATACCCAAGTTTGGCTACTCTAGCTCATCCAGAAAAAAAAGATATCCCCAAAGGTTCCAGGGTGAACATTTTTATCCCGGCATACGGCCGGACATACCGACGGACGGACATACAGACGGAGGCCATTTTATAGTCCCTCCCGAAACTCGTTAGGCCTGGGGGACAAAAAAAATGGAGGAGGAAACGATAGGGCTTTAAAACTAAAATTGGCTCAAATTAAGCTGAGGAAAACAAGGGAGAGTCTGAGAGTGGAGGGCGGAGACGGGGGGGGGGGGCACTCTGGGTAGGGATGTGTGTTGCCCGACTTGTGAACTTAGGGATGGAAACTGATTTTTGTCTTTTAAATAGGGACTTAGAAGGGATTGGAGGAATATGCAGATGCAGACTTAGAACTCAAATTCGGCACAAATTAAGCTTCTGAGGCAACCGATTTCCCAAGGGACCTCAATAACTAATTTGACATTCAACGAGCTGGAAGTATTAGTAACTCAGGGCTGGAGTGCTGTAGAGGCATGAAATGGGGGTATTCGGCAAAGGAGACCGGGGTGGTTTGGAAGGAGAAACATGGTGATAGTGGGGGGAGTGGACCTGGGGTAATTGGGAGAGAAATCTGGGTTATTCGAAAGATCATGATGTCTGAACGGAGACCCATGAGTATTTGCGAATTGGCCATATTTGGGGTAGTTGTGAAAGGGACCGGTGTAGATGAGAATTTAGTTACTTGAGAGGATTGCTCGGTGGCAGCTGGGAAGGGGCTCAGAGTTAGGAACTTAGACACTGGGGAGGTCAATAAAATGGACTTAAGTTGCAAAGGGCCCTGGGGGATTAAACAGGGGCCCTATAGGTAGTGACAAAATTTTACTAACACTACAGGTTCACGTCTGAGTAAGGTTCGTTTACAGGAACCTAACAACCCCGGCACGAATTCGGAAAGCGAGAACCGCGAAATTCGAGTTGTAATCTCGGGGAAGGGATTTTGGTTTAGTGAACAAAGAACGAGTCGGGCATGGAAGGCCAACTTTGGGAACACTCCATGACTCAGTGACTGATAATCTCTCCACAGGTACGGTTAGACTGTAATATGGCATTTTCATGGTCTTCATGTACACAGAAATCGGGTGAAAATCGTTTTTGTAAAATGAATACAAAACCAGAATTTGACTTTTTGAAATGGTAAAACAGTGCTGTCTCTACTCTTAAGCCAGGACATACAAAGTTGGGTACAAAAAAATCACACAGTTATTACCACACTATCAAGATCAAAGTGAAAATCAATAGGTAGTAGAATTTTGTTTCTTATTGATAGAACGATAAAATATAGTGTGAAAAGCCAATGGACTCTATATAATAGGCTATAATAGTCACTTGTCTTTTTACATATCTTTTGCCACATCAAATAAGAACATAATTTAAATAGTCTTGTAAGGAGCCTGATAATTAGTTTTTGTGAATATATACAGTTTAATCATGTAGCCACAATCAGTCATTTTTTTCCAAATTCAAACTACTGATTTGTCTCTAAATTGCTAGTACAGTCAGTAGTGTATAAGGTATATCAACCGGGTATTATCAACAACTTATGCTACTGCTTTATTTACGACTTTTATTAGTAAACGATGCAGAAAAACGCACATTCTTGTCAATATTTGAGAAAAATAGGGGCGAGATTTGTTTAAATTTGAAGAACTGATCGAGGAAGTGCGAAACCGCTGATAGTGGTTTTAAAGAGTTTAAAGAGTTGTTAGAGTTATATTTGCGTGAGTTACGGATGGAGTCATCAATAAGCTATGTTAGAGGTATTTTTGGTGAGTTCATAGAGAGTTGTGTTCTTGGGTTATTTTTAATGAGTTAATGGATGGAGTTCATCGACGAGTCATGTTCAGAATTTTTGAGGTATTTTTGTGGTGGGGGGGGGGGGGGGGGGGGGGGGGGGGGGGGGGGGGGGGGGGGGGGGGGGGGGGTGGGGGGGGGGGGGGGGGGGGGGGGTCTGGGGGGGGGGGGGGGGGGGTCTTTTTCTTCTTGGGGTTATGAAGTCCATCAGCTGTTTAGGGTTATTTTGGTGAGCTATGGATGAGTTATCGATGAGTGTTCTGAGTTATTTTGGAGATATGGAATTCATCGATGAGTTATGTCAGAATTTTTAAGAGTTATTTGGTGGAGGTATGGAGTTCATCGATGCGTTAGTTCTTGGAGTTAGTGAGTTTAGAGAGTTCATCAACGAGGTTGTTCAGAATTTTTGAGTATTTTTGGGAGTATGAGTTCCATAAGCTGTTTGGGTTATTTGAGTGAGTTATGGATGAGTTCATCGATGAGTATGTTTTAGAGTGAGAGATATTTAGAGCTATTTATGGTGAGTTACGGACGGAGTTATATGAGCTATGTTAGAGTCTTTTTGGCGAGTTCTTCGATGAGTTATGTTCTTGGAGTTATTTAAATGAGTTATGGGTGGAGTTCATCTATTATGTTATGTTTCAGGATTTTGACATTATATTTGGTGATTTATGGAATCCTCGATAAGCTATTTTAAGTTATTCTGGTGAGTAGGCCTATGGATGAGTTCATCGATCAGTTTGTGTTTTGAGTTATTCTGGAGTTATGGAATTCCATGGACGATTTATGTTCAATTTTTTGGAGTTATTTTTGGTGAGCTATGTTTAGAGTTATTTTTGGTGAGTTATGGTAGAGTCTCATCGAGAAGTTGTTTTAGAGTGACTTTTTAGAGTTATTTTGGTAGTTACAGATGAGTTCATTGATTAGTTACATTCTTGGAGTAGTGAGTTATGATGGGTCATCAACGAGTTATGTTCAGACTTTTTGAGTTATTTTTGGTGAGGTTTAGATGACTCATCGTTGAGTGTGTTTTAAGGGGGGGGGGGGGGGGGTGTGACCTTTCTAGAGTTTTTGGGTGTAGGTTGATTAGTCATTGATGAGTTATGTCTTGGAGTTATTTATGAGGTATGATGGAGTTCATCGACCGAGTTATGTTCAGAATTTTTTAGTTAATTTTTCGGTGAGTTTATGAAGTATCGATAAGAATTGTTAGAGTTATTTTGGCGAGTTATGGATGAGTTCATCCCTGAATGTTTTAGAGTGACCTTTTTAGAGTTATTTTTGGTGATTTACAGATGGAGTTCATCGACGAAGTTATGTTGTCAGAATTTTAAAGTTATATTTGGTGAGTTCTTGATAAGAAGTTCTTCAATGAG
The DNA here is from genome assembly GCA_023653785.1 of Ophioderma brevispina. Classification (NCBI taxonomy): domain Eukaryota; kingdom Metazoa; phylum Echinodermata; class Ophiuroidea; order Amphilepidida; family Ophiodermatidae; genus Ophioderma; species Ophioderma brevispina. The sequence goes on from JAMKCH010018543.1 coordinate 40,244, forward strand.
ATTATGTTCTTGGAGTTATTTTAGTGGTTTATGGATGGAGTTCATCAACGAATTATGTTCAGAATTTCAAGAGTTATTTTGTGAGTTATGGAGTTGAGTTATGTTTTAGAGTTACTGTTAGAGTGATTTTTGGTGAGTTACGGACGGAGTCATCGATGAGTTAGTTCTTGGAGGTATTTTAGTGAGTTCTGGATGGAGTTCATCGACGATCATGTTCAGTGAATTTTTTAGTTATTTTTGTGAAGTTATGGAGTTCATCGGTATGAGTTAGTGTTCTTGGAGTTATTTTAGTGAGTTAGGGATGCATTCATCCGACGAGTTATGTTCAGAATTTCTTGAGTATGTTGGTGAGTTATGAAGTCCATCTCTAAGCTATTGTTTAGAGTTATTTTGCGCGAGAATGGAAGAGTTTCATCGATGAGTTATGTTCGTGGAGTTATTGAGTTATGATGAGTTCATTGACGAGTTATGTTCAGAATTTTGGAGTTTGTGTTTGGTGAGTTATGAAGTTCATCGATGAGTTATTTTCTTGGCGGTTTTTAGTGAGTTATGGATGCATTCATCGACGATTATGTTACATAATTTTTGAGTTTTAATTTGGGTGAGTTATGAAGTCCATCTATAAGCTGTTTAGAGTTATTTTGGCGAGTAATGAATGGAGTTCATCGCTGATTTATGTTCTTGGAGTTATTTAAGTGAGTTATGGATGAGTTCATTGACGAGTTAGTTCAGAATTTTTAAGATTTATTTATGGTGAGTTCTTGAGTTCATGCGATGAGTTTTGTTTTTTATGAGTGACTGTTTATTATTTTTTTGTGAGTTAATGGATAGGTTCTCATGACTATGTTAAAGTTTATTTTTTGGTGATTTATGAAGGGTCTCACTTTAAATGAGTTTCTTGGAGTAATTTTAGTGAGTTATGGATGTCCATTTATGAGTTTTGTTTTAAAATTTTTTTGTCGGGGAATCGTAAAAGCGTGGTGATAATTAAAGGTATATTAATATAATATAATAATAACAATAATAATTATAATGGAAATGAATTGACAGATTTTATAATAATAGGCCAACATAGTAACGGAACTTACGTCGTTTTTAGGTCGCCTATAGGAAAGCCCTTATGGCTGCATGATCACTTGGTGTCGTCTTCGTCGTCGGCGTCTTCGTCGTCGTCT
>JAMKCH010018544.1:0-23271 GCA_023653785.1 Ophioderma brevispina
ATAATATGAACTCTTTCCATGATGAAGTTGATGGAGTCAAAATGTTAAAAATTTCAAAATTATGTAGTGACATTACCATATTTGATACCAGCATGGAAAATGCTTTCAAATGAGACCAATCATGCCTAGCCTTAGGCCAGTGGTTCTTGAATTAGCCTTGTAAATTAAACATCTATACAAGACACTCTCTCTGACTTTAATGTTATGGTCTTGTTATCTGAGTGGGCAGCATAAACAGCACTAGACCCTTGTGACAAATACTTGTGAACAATTTTATCAGCATGCTGACCTTTTTAAATTTCTTTTTAAAGCCACTATTGGTGATTCAAAATTTAAACAAACTGCACCGCAAATTTTGGTCACAGTTGGTTTTGTGCACTTTTTGCGATCTTCCTGAAGGGCCATGATGGCAGAGCTTTGAAAGCACAGTTCAGTTTTAAAGTCTTGAGCAGGAAAAAAAATCTGTCAATCCACCAGTTCGAGGACCTTGCTCTCCCAGTTATTAGGGGACTGCAGCCAACACCAACACATCTCAACATTTAAATTGGGCATTTTTACTTGCACGTCAACACACCTTTGTATATATTTTGTTTAGGCGAGTTCGCACGAGACTCCTTGGATAAGCAAGTTCAAGATTTGTATTGGAAGTTGTAGTAAAGTCCCCTGCATCCAAGATGAAAATGGCATACTATTCATTCACATACAACTTTTGTCCTAAAGTCTATGCATGGCCAGTATGAGTACTCTGGGTTTGGTACAAGTTTTGGTGATATTGGGTGTGCCATTTTTCAAGTGTTATAATATTGCTTTAACACTGAGAAATATGAATAAACTCTGACTGCAATGTAGCAAAATCTAGCTGTTTTATCTATCAAATAAAGGTTTTGTTAAAGAGAAATGAGGACATTTCCAGAGAGAAGCACCCTCAATTTTTTTTCAGATCCAGATTTTTTGCATATTTGGAATGCTTACCAATGTATTAGATCACACCTGAAGTAAATAAGCCGAATACGCCATCTTTATGTAATAAGATGACGATTTAGTAATTTCTATTGTGCATGACAGAAATTCAAAGCATGGTTTCCTATAGGGATGATTAAGATAGCAGGCAAGTTCAAACAAGGTTTGCAGTTTTCTTTCGTGCTTGTTTGTCCAATAAACCTTCGAAACGTTCTCGGTATAGGTGGTCTACAACCGAGAAAGTGCAATTTGAGAGAAATTTGTATCCTAAAAAAATCTCCTGTCACTTTAATTAATTTCAATGCATTGTGTGTTTTCACTATTTTTCAGGTAGAAACAAGGCTTTAAAACACTTTACTTGGTGGATATTGCCCTAAAAGTTGAATTACAATCCCAAGATAAGGACAAATCCTACAATTTTGCTCACTTTGCCTCCACGTCTGTACAACAATTACTTTGAACAAAGTAGCGCATTTCATGCTATATTATATGTTGTTTATGAGTAGACTGCTTGGAGCGTACTCAGTTTGTTCGAAGTAGCAACACCACAAACACATCATAAATACTTAAGTTACATGATCAATATACAATACCAAAATTCTCAGAAAAAAAAATGGTATCTTACTCAAATATCAAGGACTTGTAGCACAGTTGAAGTTCAAGCCTCCTATATATGTCAAACTTGCTCGAGGTTATGCTGAACATGTCAAATTAGGCAAATTTATATTTTTTGGGCAACCAAACATTGGCTGAGCTCTGTCAAGTGCGTATATATTAACAGGTTACATTCTATCATTTTAGCACAGTTTATATTGTGTATCATTGAAAGTTCATCCCCTCCGGTGACGGTTTAGATCCAAAAATTGTGTTTTGACACGATAATGTTTTGGCAAATTCGGCAATAAAGCTTCCTATCTGAGCTATCTTAATGACAGCACATATTTTTTGATCTGATCAAAAAAGTAAATTGTGCATGACTTTATTAACCGAAAAAATGAGTGCAAGTAAAACATGTAAGAGATTGATGCTAAAGTGGATTCACCTTGATATATAAAGTGACTTTTAAGGAGTTGGGTTTCCTTCTTCCTGTCTGACCAATAGAAAACAAACCGTATGAGACATCTAGGCTCCTGTTTCATAGAATACTTGCTGTCGTAACTTAGTTACCCAATTTTTATTGTGATTAAAGCCGACTCAGATTTCCAGATGAGGGTTCCCTCAATTTCCTAAGAAAATTGTGTTTTGCATACCCATAATGCTTGGTCCATGTTACTAATCATGTGTGAAATTACCTAAGCTCAAATCGAAGTCTTCAATATAGAAAGCACAACTTTGTATGAAATTCTGGATACGGAATTTTTGTTATACACGATACCCTAAGCACGTAATTGTACATAATGCTTACTGCATCAAAAACGAAAGATCTGAGATTCATCTCAATTTGGAATTGTGCATTTTAGGTTACTATCTTTAGTTCTAGTGACTATTTTTTAATTATGACACCCAAAAAATTATATTTTGAAATCTTGAGTCAGCCTTGAAAAGACCCCCTTGCCTTACATAAAAATATTTCTGATGGCTAATACATCATATGTCATTTCAATAACCAATTGGAAACGCAGCGTTCCAATATTTAAGCCCTAGCCCTCTTCAGCACTAGACCACCATTTTTCCCATGTTGTTGATTTGATTTTTTATAGCAGGAATAAGAATATCTTAAAACTAGAAGATTCAAAATCTGGATTGGTCCCCACGGCTTATAAACAGTAATGAAACCTTTCAGAGACCTGATAATTAGATTTTCTAAACATTTTTAGAAAAAATTAATGACAAAATATTTTTAATTGTTTGTATTTGCTAGAAAAGTCCTTAAAAAAACAGACCCTTTACTTACTTTCATTTTTTGTCATTGTATTAAGGACTATTCTGGCTTAATCACCGCCGAAGAACAGGTTAAATAAGAAAAGCTACAGATTACAACTGGAATATGGGCTTTCAATCCCTGGAGGATATCGCTCCAATCGCGAAAAAGGAAGAGCAATAAAAATTGTGAAAAGTATATCGTCAGAATTCTTCCATAATCAAATTTTAAGTAACATCCAACATCATATCAAGAAGCAATATTCAAAAACAGCATTCATCAATTGCTGCTGGGTGTGGGGTGTATTCTCCATAACAACCCACGTCACGCATATAGGTTCATTACTTGCTTTTTTTTTAGGAATGCCGACACAGGGGACTCGGAAATGGGCAACATAGCCCGACGGTGTGAAGGCAAGGCATATTTCAAATTTCCGAGGTTTTTTACTTGAATTTACTTGAACGGCGTTTATTTAAAAACGTATGACTGACTCTTTAAAATAAAACATTGAAACTTAGTACATAGTTACCCAGGAAATGCAGAGTACTGCACTCTATTATACTGCTTCATATTAATTCTATATAGTTCTACAGGGTTTCTTGACAGTGAGAATTTGGCTGAGTATAATTTCAACATTTGTCACGGTTCGCTTTTAGAGATTGTGCACAAGTGTTGAAGGTCTACTTATCAACAAAAACAGAAAAAACCCAAAGGCCACACACTTTAGACAACTACTAATTGATATATGTTATTTATACTAATGACTTCATCTGTGTAAATTTTACAAAATTTTATTGCGGCAAATATGATTTTATTTAAAAATCTAGTTTTAACACGTCTCTCTATTGGAAATTGGCATATAGATGGCGCTATAACATACCAAATCCTGACCTTTGTAGGCCATATGGCAAGATTCCTGTGATGGATTTTTCTGATGTTTGCAGAGGTAATAGTTCTTGTATGTCCCAACTTATATCAGTTGCCAACAACTTGTGTCGCCACTGCTTAAAATTGCTCAAAAAAATAACTAAAAAAAAAAAAGAGACAATTTGCATCGGAGTAAAAAACAGCTGTGTGTGCGTTGTGACTATGTGCCCATATACAACACAAGAAAGCATTCACTCAACAAAGAATCTCTAATGAAAAGGGATTGCCCTCTGCAGCTCTGTTCAATGTGACAGTATGTGACACGTAGTTATCTTTCAGCTAATGTTATATGAATGAATCTGAAAAGATATGCCCTCTCTAATTGTTCAACCTCCTCTCAGAAAAACATAATGCTTGTGATATAACCGACCAATGAGTAGGTGCCAGGCAAAAAATGCCACAGTGTGTAACTATTTTTCCAGAGTCAATGTCTATTCCATTTCTTGTTTATTCCGTTGTCAATGGAAAAAGGCCTGAAACCTCTGCGAAGGAGACTGATTTATGTCCGTGGGCACGGATTACGATCCACTTAGTCTTGGTTGACAATAAACGGCTTCAAACGTGTGGAATTTTTATTATTGAGACACAGGAGAGGAAGAATGTCAGCCATCTGCCTATAGGCAGGCCACTTGCATGTTTTTGAGATGTGGTCTGTAGTAGTTATATTCACGTTTCTTAATTTTTAATTTAAATCAAAAAAACTAGAATTTTGGGGTTCTCAGCTTTCAAAGAATATAAGCTGTGGGACGCGCATAAAAAACAACTTACATTTAGTGATTGCACACACCACACACCACATACACGGCAACACACACCCACACCACCCCCCCTCACACACAACACACATTACATCAAACATGCATACACAGATCACAACGGATGCAAAGCGGTCTGCCCGATATGATGCTGGGCATCCCACAAAAAGTTATTCACGGGCTAGTTCTTCATTGGGCTAGGTGTAATGGGCTAGGTAGTAGTATAGTATAACATTCTTTATTCAGGGAACTCAATTTCAGCTTGTACAAAAACTGGTCTCACATGAGACCCTGATACAGATTTACAAGTAGGAACATGATCTGGATTTTACAAACTAAAAACTTATATAAGAAGACTATTACAATACAATATAAAACATTACATTGAATTAAAACAAAGATTTAACAAAACAGAAATGAAATTGGAATAAGAGGTTGAAGGCATACGAATCAAATACTGATGTTGGACTTGAAACACATTAAAGTCATTGAAGTCAAATACTTCGAACATCAGATGAAAGTCTGTTTCACTCTGATGCACCTCTAAATAAAATTGTCGCTTGCCTGCATGTTATTCCAATCGGTGGACAAGACACGGGATTACAAGATGACTTCTGTGCATTTTGAATGAAATTGAGAAGTAAAAATTAAATGAGCATGAGAGGTTAGATGGAGCAGCAACGATTTTGAAGACCATTAAAAACAAATATGAGAAGTTGTTTCTTCACCTTTCATTTACTCTCTCCCAGCCAAGAGAGTTATCATATCGGAAATGGATGTTCGGATGTCCGCAGACAGAAGGACAAGTGCAAGTTTGTTTTGAAGAATTGGACGGAGAATTACGATGGTCAGAGATCAGTTTGACAAAACAGGACTGCAATAATCAAAGGGTGGAAAACTAGAGCATTTGCAAGTAATTTTAAAGTGGCTGGAGAAAGATAGTACTCTACGAATAACACCAATACGCTTAGAAATAATAGAAGAAGAAATAACAAGACATGATCGCTTCCAGGTTAAAATTGGATCCAAAGAAGACCCCCACAAGTACTTGAATTTATTATACCCTTTCAATAGTATCATTACCATAAATAAGTGAAATGTTATCAAAAATTATTAAGGCATGAGTGGTGCCAAAAAGAGATTGTACTTAGTTTTCCTAATGGTAGAGTGAGCTTGTTTGGAATCACACCTTATGAGCAATTGTCAACAAAATTATCATCATCTGCACTTGAAGGGAGTTGCGTCTGCGTGATGTGAAAAGAAAGTGTATCATCGGGCATACTAAATCACATTTGCCATTAATGCATTCAGGAAGAGAATTAAACATATATTATAGAAACAGCAATGACCCTAAATAAGAACCCCTGTGGAATGCCATTTTAACAGCTAAAATCAGAAAAGTGTAGACAGATATATATATATACCGTTGGCATTCTGACCAAATAAGTAGATTTGAACCAATTTAAAGTATCACAGTGACACCATATCTGCAAAGCTTTTGAAGAAGAATGTCCTAGTTGACGGTGTCAAAAAGACTTTTTTGAGATCAAGAAACAAAATGCTCCAGATACTAGACCTTCGGTTTCAATTATTCAGAATGTAATCAGGAAACATCAATAAGAGAACGTTAGCGGTAGTATTAGAGTGATTATGCGGAGCCAGACTGACATGGATCAAAATATTGTATCGGTAAGAAATTAACAGTTGATAATGGGCAGCTAACGCGTCGATAAATTTTAGGGAAAGAATAGGAAGAACAGAAATTGGACTGTAATTAGTTACATCAAGCTTATCACCATCCTTATGAATAGGAAGTTACTTGGCTTGCTTCCAGTCAATTGGAAAACATGATGTATGAAGGAATAGATTACAAAATATATAGCAAAGCAGATTACATATAAATGGAGCATAGCCAAGTTAATAAGCCTAACATCAAAATTACTAACTACCATGTGATTTGTGATTATCCATTTACAAATTTCATGTCAAAAACAAATTACTGGTGAATATATTTAAAATGAAAGTGTGAGCAAGGTCACAATTTCAGAATATTCTCTAATCAACATTATGATTTATATTATCAAATTTTTTAAGCAAGACTGTTCCCAATAGAAGTAAAGAAATCATTGAATTGATCAGCAGTATCTTTATCATTAACGTGATACCATTATTGTTATGACGGCAGCATGAACTGAATATTTACTGTTAGGGATTAACTTTTTATAGTTGGAAACCACAACTTTTTAGAATTTCCTACATGCAGTAATGACATTACTACAGTATTTTTTTTTCAAGTTTCTATTATATTATTAAAAAACTTTATGTCTTAATAACTTAGCAGTCTTCCAATCATCAGGATTGTTGGTTTGTGAGCCTTTTTAAAATAGTAATCTCATCCCTTGGTTAATTGAATTGAAGTCCATGTTAATCCATTCAGGAAGTTGGGAACCCTAACAGCTTTTCTTAATAGGTGGAGTTTATCAAATACATTATTGAACATTTCTTTCCACACACTCAGTGCTTCATTGAATATCATAATACAAAGCAAGATACCCAATGTTTTAGTTTAATAGAATGCAAAAGAGAATTATATTAAAGTTACTAATTGAACCTCCTATACGTAATTGTTTAGAGTGGTAATTAGGTTTTTATATTTTTAGAGTACAGTGTAAATTAAGGATAGTGTCAACTATACCAAACTATGAACACCAGAGTAGACATCCGATTAGATAGATACGAAACGCAAGATCAGCTTTTTTGTTTTGTAGTTTTCAGTAACTCTTGTATAATCATTAATAAGCTGTTCATGGTACAATGACGCGAAAAGATTATTAATTTAGTACTATGACACTTTTTACTAAATCTAAATTAAAATCACCAAACAATTATAACAAGCCACTTCATACATGGAGGTAGTTTTGAAAAACACTGAATCTAATTTCTCAAAGTATGAAGCCTTTGAGTCAGGTGCGTCTGTACACATGTCCAAGGAGAAGAGGCTTAGTGTGAGGTAAATTGATTTCAACCCCCCCCCCAGAGTTGTACTGCCTCACCCATTATCCATAATGTTAAATCAGATTTTTCTTTGTAAATACTACCCTCTTTAAATAACATAAGATACCACCATGCCATTGTTGTTTATTCTATCAAGCATACAAACACGTAAACCCATCAATTTGGAATATTACGATTATCATCATCATGTGTTTAGCCAAGTTTCTGTAAGGAAAGAATATCAAGATAATTTTGATACAAGATAAAACTCTTAACAAGGTCAACTTGTTACGCAAACTTAGTATGTTAGATGAGCTATTTTAAAACCTTTAGACATTTTACAATTATAATCGTAGCAAATAAAGGGATCATTCACAAAAGGAAACGTTCATTGAGAATGCGTCTATAAAAGGCCAGAATTCACAACAGAAGGAGGCACTATCAAAATAATAACATACACATAATTAGGAATTAAGAGAGCATTGAATCCACAGATATTTCGACTGAGGTGAACTAACTTTGCGATTACAAGTGCCACAGCTATCTTCCAAAGGAGGTACATTAACAGGAAAGTGAAGTATTATTGTTAACAATTGAGACAGGATGAGATGAAAGAAAGAAATGATTATGAGAATGAATGGATTAGGAAACAGGGGAAATGGGTTTGTGTCACACATTGTTAACATCACTACCACTTGGCAATCAGGCAATGATGAACTTTTCAGATAATGTATTTTACGTCCGACTTGGTACTATATGAAAATCCTGTCTAGCAAGTTGCTTGATGGCAAACATTAAAGTTCTGTGCCAATAAGGAGGTACCAAACTGTCTGTTGATTGAAGACATCACTTGAGAGGTGGATGAGGTTGATGAAATGTTATTATTGTCACGATAAGTCCACTTTCCAAGCTTGCACAAGTCATACATCTTGCATTGTACTCCTTTATCCAGGCAGCATGCCAGAATGGGCTTGTGAGTCGTTAGAGAGATGATATCAAACATGAATTGTTGGTTCTAAACTGTATAACAGTTACAAGGGTTTGTAGCAAAATCAAACATTCATCAGTAAGAGTCCATTTGATGCTGTTGCGTGTGCCACAATGTATGATGACTGCAGTAGGCTGTTCTTCCTCAATGAATCTTGGTGCAAGTTTAATCAAGGTTTCTAAATAGATCCGGGATGCCCTGTTAAGTACTTCTGTAGGTCCTGGACAATGCGTATCCCAACAAGATGTGGGGAGAGGAGTCTCCTATTATCCGCAAGGCGGTTGTGTTTAACACGTTTAGGTGTAGAGAAGCGGAGGAATTCGTAGGACGATTGGCTGTGCAGTGGGAGTGTGAGGAATTGGGTTTCTGGGTTTTGGATTGGTCTCACTTGGGCGTGGCTTTTGGCGATTGGTTTTGGGTCTACATGACAATTGGGTTTTGAACTGTTGTGACCTGAAATTACTTGAGTCCGATAATGGTGATATGTACGTCCACGGTTCCAAGCACACCTAAAGTGTTGACTGGTTGGATTGTGGAATTGTAGACACATAGTTCACTTCAGTGTGTGTAGGAGAAGAAGGCAGGAGAAACTAGTGGCTTAGAAGGGCATCTGAGAAATCATACAGTCGCAGCGTTAACTGTGACTGCAAGCAGGTAGTTTGTGTAGTGCCATCAGAGGGTTCACAAGGGAGGGTCATGAGTATGAGTACTTGCATCACTAGCACTAGATCAAGCAAATATAGCCTACTATGTTCAAATCAAAGGCTTAAAAATTTGTTCGAAGGTCCAGATAATGTTAAAGTGCTACATGTGGATAATTGAGAAAGTTTGAACATGCCTACAGAAGCTAGGTTATAAATTTTTCCCTTGTGTATTTTGAAGCAATGGTAAAAAGAAAACATACACACACCAGTCCTCTCTGCAGATCTACACTCTAAAATACCATGTCACTTTTGATCAAGGTGCTGAGTAAAAGGTATCTAAACGCTCTTAATTAAAAAGGTTCTTTTTCAATGTGACTGGAAACTCGAGGTAAATTGGCCGAATTGTTGTTGAAATAGTGACTATATTTAAATCATTTTTTATTAGAATCTCCACCATCATATTTCAACAAGGATATTTCTTGAAGGCGTGTAGCAAGACACCGGGAATGGTAGTTTTCCTAATGAATGGAAGCTGGAGATTATAGTAGATTCAATCAATTATGTCACCTCTAGTACTTTTCCGAAGGTATGGGCATTGAATGGGGGGCATGTGGCATGTGGGGTGTGGGTGGAAATTAATGCCATGCTACCTCTTTGAACTGTATCCTATGCAGAGAAAAATCACTCCTATGCTTTATAATTAAGTATTCAAATCAATGTAAGCGCATTTTAGAGCTATACCATTCTAACTATTCATATTTTGCTTCAGTGGTATTCAATTTACACCGGTGAATTGAATGTTACTGACTTTTGAGCGAACACAAAGTCTTTGCACTCTCTTTGTAACAATGTCACATGAAAAAGCCAGATTATCTAGTTGAGTTTCTAAACCAGTAAATCGGCCCCATATTTTCTTGTTGTTCTCCTCTCCAACTAATCGACGCTGTCCACAACTTTTACCTCTGGTGACACTATGGGTTGAATCTACTATAGTATCTTTCAACATTTAGCTATTTTTGTCCCTTTTGTCAATGTTTCCATTTGGAAAAAAATACCTCATGAGAATTCTAAGCCATTTCCTTTCACTTTCAAGCCACTCTCCTGCAAATTTTTAATATTTTTGATGCTTTTGGGTGAATCACTGATATGCCATTCAGGGGGTTTGTTAGTTGTGTTTTGAGTGCTACTTTGAATGCCTATTTTTACCCTGGGCACACTCCGCTCGCCTATCTATTGGCATTCTAAGCATATTTTTGATTGGTCACTTGTAAGGTACCATATAATGTTACACAGAGTATAAGCACTATTTTGATTGGTTTTACACACAGAAGGCCCATCTCATATGTGTCCTGTAAATGAGCCAATCATACAGGGGTTTAAAGAAAGCTAAGAGTATAGCATTGAGACTTGTCTTTTTGTGTGGAGACCTTCTCATGAAATAACTTAATTTTGAATTAACTGGGTATTTTTAGGAATTATCAAATCTTATAGTGAGAAGAAAATAATTCTTTCATCCAGGAGGTACAAGCCTATACATGATTACTAACAGTAAGTAATACAAATCCCAATCAGTCATTTTAATAACCGCCCTATAGAAAGAACACAGGAAAAGATGTTTTGGGTATTCTAATGTTTAATATGACATTGGATCGAAATTAAAAATTCGCAAATTTGATCAAACTCACCTACTCACACATTAACTACAATACACAAAAACAACCACACCCCAACAAAAACGCACCACGAACACAAGACCGGACAGCCCCACACAACCCAGGGAGGGAGGTGAAATACGGAGCTACGGAGAATGAGAGACAGCGACCTGCCCCTCTAGACGACGAATAACGGAATGACGGTCACGATATAAACACGGCTACGAAACAAAGGAGAACCGCACAAGCCAATTAACACCTAGTAAAAAAACCTACCAGCCCTCTTACAAACATGAATACAAAGGAACGACAGACCGGGCCTTTTATCAAAAACCTCTCACAACAGCTGATGAGAGTATTTAATTAATTTTAATAAATATCCTGCAGAACCATCTAATAATTAACAAAAAAATCATTTGCAATTAATAATGCATGTAAGCAGTAAGAAAGAATATTCTTATTTGAAGCAGGATGTTTCATAACTTTACTTATCAAAATATGTAGTGTCAGACGAGGAATAAAACCCCTCTCACACTGGGCAGGCCAGAGAAGAACCCCAGTTCAGAAAAAAAAAAAAAAATAATTGTTTGGTGAAAAGTTGTCAAATCACAAAATAAATCACCACATAAAGTATCTATCCAAATAAAATATGTTGAAAATATTGCTGCCAATATTTGTTGCACCTTAAACGCCAAGTCCAGTTCAATTGGGACTTAAACTTTTTTGAACAAATGGTGGAAAAAATGAAAACCAAAACCAAACTGGAACACTTGTGAAATTATGCTGCCAAAGTTTTTTTGTTCGTTTTCATTGCTAAATTTCATTAATATGAAGTTTTTTTACAACTTACTCAATGAATTTCCACAATAAGCTGAGTCTATGGGAGTTGTTTATGATAGTATTCTTCATACCTCAGTGCTATATAAACACCCCCCCGGACAGTTAACACACTTGTATGCAGAATCCAGTCCTGTATGAAATAGTCAAAGATTTTATCAAATTTATCAATATTTTAAAATCATATTTTCTCTACTAAAGTTGAATTACATGTACAATGCATCATATGAGATCAACATGCCTAGCTTTACATCCGGATCATTTTAAGGTATTTCCATTTCACCAAACAGAGCCAAATCATTCCAAGAACTATAACACATGCCACATTGGAATTGTTGTCACTCTGAGCTCCGCACAGGACTAAAGGCATTCATAATTTTTCAATTTTTTTGCAGCAACCGAAATACCATCTTTCCATGACCCAGAACCAGGATGAATACATTAGAATAAGTCCCAAACAAGCCTAGTCTTAGGTCAGTGGTTTTTTGAGATGGCTTCCCAAATGAACTGCAGTCATTTGGGAAGCCATCTCAAAAACATACTTACAATGTTTAAACCTAAATGACCGAAAGGGTAAAAAACCAATGAGATTCAGCGGCGGTGCAAAAAATGTGGAGATAAGAACAATGGCGTGAGAAGACCAACGAAAACTTGATCCCCTCCATCCGCACAAGCTTTCAAAGAAAATGCAATAACACATCTATATTGCATGGACGAATATTCAAAATGTCAGCGTGACCTTAAAGTAAATCTCCTCATATTTTTTTATTTACCGAACTATTCCATACTTTCCACACGAACTGATACTTTCAACAAATTAATAGCTTTTGCACAATTGATAAAATATAGACAAATATGGAATTGAACATCTAGAGCAGAGGTGACAAGCATATGGATATTTCCCAATATTGGATTCATATGTCAATACAGATCACTGTGGGATGAGATACAACCATGCTGATATAGTTCTTTCAACTGGCGCTGACTTTATTTTAGTCATTGTTTTTCCATTGTCAAATCAAATTCAGTTTTATTTCCACCTGAGTTGGTTGGAACTTGGCAATATTATTCCCCCAGCACAATATTTTGCAATATAATTTTCTGTATCCTGATAGTGATATGCCATTTTCTAAAAAATTGAGCTCAACAATAAAGTTAGAGAATGAAAGATAAGATTTTCCTGTTTGGCCATCTTAGATAGGTGTCATACTGGATGGGCATCCACCACGATAAAATATTGGATGCCCCCATTATGGACACCATCTAAATTGCAAAACAAAAATCTCATCTTTTATTTTCATTTCTTATTTAGAATTGTGTATTATTGCTTTTATTGACTAATTTGTCAAAAATAATTGTGTACAACATACCATTCCCTTTTTATTACTTTAACAAATTGCACCCCTTCCTTGAAAATAAATTAATGGTTTAATAAATTTAATCCAAGGAACCACTGAATGATCATCCCTCTGCATACATTGGCATTTGCATACAATGCCACAATGCAGTAACGCAGTATAAACATGGCGTTTGCGCATGTCTTAAATCGACTACACCACGTATTGCTACAAGCTACACCCCCACAAAAACACTCACATCCATCTATTACCCGAAATAGTATGGGCGGAGCTTTGACCTATTTCAATCAAATTTTCTTGTCAACATGATTATACCACGAATAAGAATGTGGATTAAATTCCAAATCCTGAGAAGCAGGTCCCTACCCAAATCAAACATGGATCTCACCCCTGGCCTTGACCCTATACTGAGATTTGAACAGGGAACCCTTGTACAAAAGTATCATAACCACCGTCTTCCAGATCATCATCAATCCTCATCATTATCCAGCAGCCACAATCGTCCTCCTCCTCCTCCTTCTCCATCTTCCTACACCTCCTTCATTGCTCTTAGAAGTCGTGAAAATTAATACGCTTGCTGCTTGAGTGTGAAAATACATACAAAAATAGAGAATAAAGGTATGTTTTGGGAACGGTACTCTCTTTACGACGAATGAACCCAAGGCGATACCATATTTTAAGTGGAAGAACGAGGTGGGAGGGCCGAGTTCGGCCAAGAAAAAATAATGGTGATGCCGGGTTCAATTCGTCGTAAAGCGAGTTACCGGTTCCCAAAATCATACTTTTCTCTTCTTAACAGCACTTCATTGAAGGTCATCTTTAACCCAATTTCGGGATACTTTACAGCTTTTTAAATTACACAAGAAAGGACTGCCATCACCCAGTGAACACAATCGAACAACCCGCTGAACGCAACGATCACACGCAATGAGACGCAACGTTGGCAGGATCTGGCGCGACAGTAGCAAAAATGCGGTATGATGTGAGCGCTTCAACTAAAAATAACTTCACTACGCAGCACGGCGTACTAACCTGGGTTCAATTAAACGAATTGAACCCGGGCATAAGCCAATGAAATTTGATTACATTTCACAGCTGCTGTTAAGAATTAACATTCATACATTCACCACAGTATTTCCACTTCAAGAGATTCATCACATGCCCAAAAAATATTCAACGAAATATCACCACGACATTGTAAGTCAATATATAATATTTAACAGGCAAGGCACCATTCGTCTAGTCTACTTGAGGGAAGATTGGGTAGATTGCTAATAGGGGTATCAATGTAAGGATCACATTAAATCATGTATCATGATATGCCACTCAACCCATTCAAACGGCTCTGATCAAAATAACACCGACAAATTTCTCATTAATACAGCTGTATCAGATTTTTTGAAATTATGCAGGTTTAACACTACACAATGCAAACAAACCACCTTTGGATTGAGCCATGGTAGATTTTTCTCAACATTCACAATGTGAAATTTTTTTCAGCTTTAAAGTTCTGTTGAATAGGACCAAGTGATTAATGACTGCTCAGAGATCTGAGGTTGAATTCCTGTTTCTTTGTGTAGTCATCTTATTTATTGTCCTTCATCATTCTTCATTCACTGTATTTAGAATAATCCAAGGTATCCATGAACTACTTCTTTGATTTATTTGTATTGTTTGTACCTTTGATCCTTTTAATTTGGTTTTTCTTTTGTTTTTTGGTGTGTATGTGTTACACACCATCAATCAAAACTGAAGCTATTCACCCTATTCCATACAATTGTCACAGCCCAATACTATAGAGGGGCAGGCATATCAGGTTGAATCGACTATAGCATATGTTATCTACTGATGATAGCACATACTATACATTACTGATAGCATATGCTATCTACTGATGAAAGCACTATATATGGATCTGAGACCTGGACCATGAAGACTGGATGGCACCTACACCAAGCTTAATATGCGACTACAAAACATATCCTGGCATGAGCACAAGACCAAAGCAAAGATATATGGAGATATCCCTCCAATTTCTTCTTCTGTTGCCAAACGCCGTGCATAATTTGCCGGTCACTGTCATCATGCGATTGATCAAGTAGTCTCAGACGTCACATGTTGGAAGTTAACATGCCAAAACAGGGGTCGTCGCCCCTCTGCTCGAGACATCCAGCAGGATCCATCTGACATCCCCAACTTAATGACAAACAGGGACATTTGGCGCTACATGGTGAACAGCATCTCGGATGCTGCCGTTAGATAGATAGATCATCAGTAGATAACATATGCTATCAGTAATAGATAGTATGTGCTTTCATCAGTAGATAACATATGCTATCAGTAATAGATAATATGTGCTATCATCAGTAGATAGCATATGCTGTCATTTATATAGTATGTGATTTCATCAGTAGATAGCATATGCTATCAGTAATATATAGTATGTGGTTTCATCAGTAGATAGCACATGCTATCAGTAATAGTATGTGCTATCAGTAGATAGCATATACTGTCAGTAATAGATAGTATGTGCTATCATCAGTAGATAGCATATGCTATCAGTAATAGATAATATGTGCTATCATCAGTAGATAGCATATGCTATCAGTAATAGATAGTATGTGCTATCATCAGTAGATAGCATATACTGATAGCACATACTGACAGCATATGCTATCTACTGATGACAGCACATGCTATATATTACTGATAGCATATGCTATCTACTGATGATAGCACATACTATCTATTACTGACAGCATATGCTATCTACTGATGACAGCACATGCTATATATTACTGATAGCATATGCTGTCTACTGATGATAGCACATACTATCTATTACTGATAGCATATGTTATCTACTGATGATAGCACATGCTATCTACTGATGATAGCACATGCTATCTATTACTGATAGTATGTGCTTTTATCAGTAGATGACATATGCTATCTATTACTAATAGCATTTGCTATCATGAGAAGATAGCATATGCTATCTATAAGTTTCAATTTCCCATTGACGTTTGGTCTATTTTTCTTTTGGTTTTCATTTTGAATTTCTATTTCATGTTTCTATTTAAAGCCACTATCAGTCATTTTTTTCCAAATTCAAAATGTCCATTGTGTCTCTTATTTGCTAGTGTTAGGTCATATCAACACCTTATATTACTTTTCTTTGTGAAAAACAGACACTTAGTCATTTTAAAGCGGCCTTGAAGATGCCATTTAAGACTATTTCTGGGCCTTAAAAAAGTGGATCCCGACTTTTATTAGTAAACAAAGCATAAAAATCATAATATCCTGACAAATATGGCATGTTATGCTTAGCCACTTACAGGGAGGGGTCTTTACTGTAACAATTTCCAATACAACAGTGCAAAAATGGACTTTGATGAAAAATAGGGGGCGCGATTTGTTTACATTGTGAAGAAATCACTGATAGTGGCTTTAAGAAATAGATTTTTCCATTTTCTAAAAAACTCTAAATATTTTTCTTAGAAAAATTAAACACTTCATTAACAAGATCTAATGAGAGAATTTAAATAATTTGCTTAAAAACTAACTCATGAAGATTGGATACCATAGGACATTACCTCTTACATAGAAATAATTATTACTTAAAAAAAATAGGGAGTTTTAACATTAAAGGTGCAACGAGAGATTTCAAATAAGAGTGTCCCAAAAAATGTGAAAATTCTGTTTTTTTGCACTGGTGTAAACCTCTCCACCAAAAATATCCCCACCAGAAAGGATTAAGATGAGAACTTTCTTTGGTACAAAAATTGTGAAATTTCTAATTCGTATAGGGGCAAATACGAAATTCAGCTTATGTTTTCTATTGAAATATAAGCATATATACAAATCACATTTTGTTTTCATTTTAAGTTATTTCTGTACCAAATAAAAGGTAGGAATCTATTGAGTGACTAAGCTATATGAAATCAGTATGTATCACAAAAAATATAGATGACTTGAAATCTCTTGTTGCACCTGTAAGAAAAACATAACAATTGAATCTAGCCACTTGAAATTTGGGAAAGTTATACACTGAAGTTTATTCTTTATAAGAACCAAGTTTCAAATGAATTGGTTGTGTAAATCTGATTTTAGAGTGTTTTTGCTGGGGGGAGCGAAATAGCCGATGATCGTACCTTAAAATAATGGCCATACTGTTGTTTGCCATCTTGTGATGAAACATACCCTTTCCGATCAAAAACTGTTACAAGATGATAAATGTTATTGATAAGTTGAAAATATGAGCCACACACTTCTTGCCAAAATTTGTACTAAAATTGGTGACATAAACAGCTGATGTAATCAATTCTGACTTCAAAGTTTAATAGCTAATGGATGTTGGCATCAATCTTCAATTGCATTAAATCATGAATCCTGATATCACTTGTCAGTGATACAAACTGCTCACATTCACTGATTAATCATAATATCAATGCTGCTATCAGATTACATAATGAGACT
The DNA here is from genome assembly GCA_023653785.1 of Ophioderma brevispina. Lineage (NCBI taxonomy): Eukaryota > Metazoa > Echinodermata > Ophiuroidea > Amphilepidida > Ophiodermatidae > Ophioderma > Ophioderma brevispina. The sequence goes on from JAMKCH010018544.1 coordinate 17,456, forward strand.
CCATTGTACTTGAGAAATGTTGATCTGTGATAGAACGGGGTATTTGGACTTAACAAAAGAAATCTGTTCCAATTTTTTTTGATTGGTGTATTTCAAGACGTAAAAACAGGTAATTGACCACTGTTTTCATTTGGGGTTAGCTGGCATGCTAACATCAGTAGGAAGTTTAGTTTTTTATGTATGAAAAAAGGTCAAAAATTGTGAGAAAAATTGACAAGAAAGTCCACTTTTTGGTGGTAAGACATTCAAAAGGTCCAAAAAAGACCCCCCTCCCCCGGCAGTTACCCATATGTGACCATGCATCTCCCTTGAATGACATCGAATGGATGTCACACATTCATGCATGAAAATTTACCTTCTCTACTTTCTTAATCAACCATGTACTTGACATGCTTTTGGCATAGGTATAGAATCTATACGATAGATCTTCAAACCTTTCGAGTTCATTTTCTTAAACACAAAAACTTTGCTGGGTGGCTCTACTTGTATATTGTATTTTGCTTTGACAATGATCAGAGCCGTAAGTATTCTACGATCAATCGTGCCAGGGTAAACCTGCACTTGCTCCACCAGGTCTGGGTTGGTGGTGAACAATAGATTATTTAAGTAGGTAGGTTCTAAAACTTGTCGGATTAAACCATGATCTATAGTCTAATCAGGCAGATGTCTTCAATTCATACCAGTAATAAATCAGGACATGTCTCCTAATGCCAAGTTTTAAGACATTTTCTAGTGGACATATAACCTACTAGTAGGTCATATATTGGGAATGGTCCAATTACACAATGATGGATTAAAAGTAAATCACTTACGATGTTCCATAAAATTTATGTTATCATCATGTGCAACGATTATCATTCAGTAGGATCTGTTATGCATGCATAGTAACCCAATATTAAAAGCCCCATTATTTTTCCCAGATGTATGAAAGAAAAGAGAAAATTACTTTATCTGTGAGGAGATGCAACCCCCGGCCTCATACTTTTAATGGTAATGTGTCATAAAGTTTTCATTATCTCATCATTTTATGGGTAGACGTCAGTTATCTTGCTCACCAGACAATATCGGCTCTAAATGTAACAAATTACCATGAACTTCATGAAGTAAGATCATTAGAACTGCAAGACCTAAAAAAATAATGTTTGCCGTAGTAGAGAAAAATATTAGCGTTGGTCGGTCTGATTTTTTTTAAAGATAACTACAAAACAAAGCTTTTTTTCAATGACTTAGCAAAGCTCTTTTATTTTACTTGTAGTTGTTTTGTGTTGTTTTGATGCATTTCATCTGTATGTTGGTATTTTTTTTTATTTTAAATGAAATTATGGGTTGGGTTAGTCAGTAGATTTTTTTATTTTGTGGTAACTTTTTATGAATTTTTTGAGACGGCAGATTTTCTAGGGTCGATAAGGTTACGGCAAACCAACTTTTTTTGCCTAATATAGGCAACAGATCAGCCCTGCTCTATCCATTTCCTTCCATTAAGCTACGGAAGATATCAAATGTTTGGGACATTTTGATATTTTTCACTCTCTTCTCTTTTTCCCCTGAATCAAATTTAGTCAGTTCACAATGAAATGGTCTTGAAAGGAAAGTATCCAAAACTAAATTGTGCATACAGATGTCGAAAAATATTAATATTAACATTTGTTAACAAGTGCCATATAGCTATAATATAAAAAATATTTCCAGGTCCTGTAAGATAATAAGATCTATGAACAGAAAAACATGACAAACCATGACAAGTATAATACAAAACTAAAAATACTTGATATAAAAAACATAATTCAAAGGCAAGTGGATAAGTCTCATGAATTTTCATTAAGTTCCAAGATATAGCTGGTTCTAATACATAATGTACTGATTTCAGATCAGAGTATATTGGGAAATTTGGACAGTTGGACAGTGATATCGACCCTTGCAGTCAACAATTGGACTGGCAATGGTAACTAATGGTGGCGCACCACGGCCATATTGCAAAATGCAAGAATTCCATATGAATTTCAAAACACCCCTATGGAAGACACAACTGGAACAGAGTATGCCATATTGCAAAATGCAAGAATCCCTATGAATTTCAAACACCTATGGAAGACACACTGGACGAGTATATGCTCCCCATATGGGGTATTGGATCACCCTGGAAATGCTGGTTGGATCAATGAATTCAATACAATATGGGGTATTCAATACCCATATGGGATAGTTGAATTGTATTGATTTCACCTGACATAGCGTGTTTGATCATGATTTACCTGGATATAGATTGTTGGAGCCCCGGGTATGGAATATTGAATTCATCTGGAGTAGCTTGTTGATCGTGAATTCAATTACCCCATACGGGTATGAATTCACACGAATAGCTTGTTGATTCATGAATTAAATCCCATATGGGGTATTGAATCATCTGGAATAGCTTGTTGATTTTTATTCAGGAATTCATAACACTACATGGAGTATTGAATTCACCCAGAATAGCTTGTTGAGCATGGAATTCAATACACCATACGATGGTACTGAAATCCACCTGGAATAGCTTGTGTCATGACCAGACCCATGGCTATTCTCAAATAAATACATACCCCCATATGACAGCTACTCCCCTATCAAGTTGTACCTTCCAATAGGGTGTTGGTGAAGAATTCTGTGGAATTGCCACATAATGAAAACATCGTGTTACAATAAGTGCAGTACACCTTTTAATTTCACTCAAATATCATCCCACGTATAGTTCATTAATTAACAACAAAACCTCCTGGGATGAATATCAAGACATCACTATTATTGCTGAAAGTAATTGGAGTCATATACCAAGGAGTCCCACTCAATTAGATGCAATCGTGTTTGCTTTTAGATAAGCAATCTCAGAAAGGCATTTTTCTTAGCTCCGGATAAAATCACACTTACGGGTTTATATATATAGAGCGCCCTGTTATAAGCTGTACTTTTATAAAACCCTAATTGATAATTTTCCCATTTCATAGTCCATCACCTCTGTGCAGCACTCTCTCTCTTACGTACTTTTCCTTGGCTAATACATGATCTATTCATTTCATTAACCATTTAAGATAGCTTACTTTTATAACCCTAATTGGATAATTTTATCCATTTTCAACTCTGGGCATACTCTCTCATTAGCAGTGACTTTTGATTGGCTAATTACATGAGGCTATCATATCATTTCATAACTATTTAGATAGCTTTACTTTTATACCCTAATTGGATCATTTTATCCATTTTCAACTCTGGGCAGTTCTCTCTCTTACAGTACTTTTGATTGGCTAATTACATGAGGCTATTGCATTTCAATTAACTACCTTTAAGATAGCTTTAACTTTTATAACCCTAAGTGGATCATTTTATCCATTTTCAACACTCTGGGCATACTCCTCTCTTACAGTACTACTTTTCCTTGGCTAATTACATGAGTCTTTCCTTTCATTAACCATTTAAGATAGCTTTACTTTACTTACCCTAATGGATCATTTATTCCATTTTCAACTCTGGGCCGCACTCTCTCTTACAACTTTGGATTGGCTAACTACATGAGCTATTCATTTCATTAACCATTTAAAATATCTTTATCTCTTATAACCCTATTGGACATTTTTCCATTTTCAACTCTGGCAGTACTCTCTCTTAACAGTACTTTTGATTGGCTAATTACATGAGTATTCATTTCATAACCATTAAGATAGCTTACTTTTAATAAACCCTAATTGGATCATTTGATCCATTTTCACTCTGGGCGTATCTCTCTTACAGTACTTTTCATTGGCTACTTACATGAGCTATGCCTTCATTAACCATTTAAGATAGCTTTACTTTTATACCCTAATTGGATATTTTAACATTTTCAACCTCTGGGCAGTACTCTTCTCTACAGTACTTGTTTTTTTTTTTTTGAATTGGCTTAATTACATGAGCTATTCATTTATTAAACCCCATTTAAGATAGCTTTATTTATAACCCTAATTGGAATCCAATTTGATCCATTTTCAACTTGGCAGTACTCTCTCTTCTTTTCTCCTTTTTACAGTGCTGTCATTGGCTAAAAATGAGCTATTCATTTCATTAACAACCATAAGATAGCTTAATTTATACCCTAATGGATCATTTACCATTTTCAAATTGGGCAGTAATCTCTCTTACAGTGCTTTTCTTGGCTAATTACATGGAGCTATTCTTTCATTAACCATTAAAAGAGCTTTATTTTATAACCCTAATTGGCTCCATTTATCCATTTTCAACCTGCGGCAGTACTCCTCTCTCTTACAGTAACTTTGCTTGGCTAGTTACATAATTCTAGTCATTTCATTAACCATTTAAGTTAGCCTTCTAAAGAATTCCCCCTGGGATACCTTAATGCTTATATAGAGCATTAATTGACTCAATAAATGAGTTACTTAAGCCAATCGTTCAGGTGGGGTGGGGTTTAACATGATATTAACCAATATTGGGGCAATTTGTAACCATAGAGGGGGTGTTAATGGGATCTAAACGCTGTGTTGAAAATGCAAGCAATTCATTGGCTGATCGGGTTCAATTTCCAATATTGAACTCGGGTTGTATGCTGGTGCGATTGACGGTATTGGAGGTGGTGCGCCACTTATACTTCGCCACCGCGCCAGCACCGTTGGGTCTCATGCATATTGTTCTTGCGTTGAAGGCTGTGTTTGATTTCCAAGGGCAGTGGCCCAGTCCTTTTTGTTGATTTAAAGCCAATAAGGCTACACAAAAATGGGTTTTGGGTTAAGATTACCTCAAATTTATAATCTGTTTAAGGAAATGAGAGCTTGAAAGGTATGATTTGGGGAACCAGTACTCCTACACGAATTGCAACCGGTGATCATTATTTTTTTGTGGAAGTACCATCTCTCGGCCTTGTTTTCTTCCACTTAAATAAGGCATTACCTTGGTTTCGATCATCATAAAGAGAGCGGTTCCCCAAATCATACCTTTATTCCTATTCAGTGTTGAATAGTGTAAACAATTTTCTGAGGTCACCTTTAATCTTGGGAATATTTACAGAAACAATTTTTGTTTTTAAAAACAGTTTTGATTTGGATTATTTTATGTTATTACAATTAAATAAATGATGGCAATAAAACACCGATATCAATTACAAGCCATTTAAGGTTGTTAATGACGTCCTCTGTAGACGTCTAAGGTCAGAAATACCCAGTCCGGAACACATCGCCTGTCCCGCGATAGCCTCGGACTAGTAGAAATTTTTTCGGGGCACGTAAAAACTTGGTGTCGTGCCTTCGTGCAAGTCAAATCCCGCGTCCAAATATCAGCTAAATGGTTATGGTTTACTGACTTTATAATTACTCCCAATCAGTCACTATATTAAGCAGAAAAAAGTAATTACGAGCCCTATTCCTTTACAAGTTTTACTTTTACTTTATACCGTTCATGAATAAAGGAACGTCAAAAATTTAAAGATTTAACTTATACACAAAACGTCACAGACCACTGGGAATCACCTTTGCACCATTTCCACAAAGCCTCAAGTGATGTTCGATCGATCTTGCTTTCCCAGTCCAGCCGGTCCCAGGTCAACGATCTTGGCTCGCCACATATTATTTCGGCAATCTTAACAGGCTGGAAAAAATGTAATTTCCCGGGAAGCCGAATACGATTTTCCGCCAGACAGCTTCCAACGTAAATGAAATTATTCACCACCAAATTGATTCCTAATGGTCGCGGGTGAATCGGCGTTTAGAAAACAAGCTTTTCACGCGCGATTCTTGCACTGATAAATTGGTATTTTCCACCGCGCCAAAGGCGCTGAAACATTCTTCCTGATTGCAGTA
>JAMKCH010018545.1:0-23691 GCA_023653785.1 Ophioderma brevispina
GAAGTATCACCTCTATGACATGCACGTGTCTATGGATGACCTCTGACCTGAGTTGGTGGCACCTTGGGTTCAGGTTTCACGCATGAGCCATGTGACAGAGGTTAAACCACAACTTTAACACACATCCACATGGAAGGGACATACAGAATTTTGGATTAGTGGTGCCTCTTGCAATCCTTGCAGACGACACAAAAATGATTAAACTTTCAATGTACAGGATTGACCAAAATGGATGGATTTTTAATATTTAAAGGTACATTTCAGATCACTAATAGCCTCGTACTCAGGACCCTAGATTTGTATCGTAAATGGCCAATTGGTGGGCCTACTTTTGAAAATAAAAATGTTGAACTAACCCGCAATTCAAAGTGACCACATGAGGAATCCTCGGCCTATTAAGACATTCATTTATATCAGCGCATCAGAAGGAATCCTCCACAGTAGCCTCGTAACCAGGGTAACACTGACAATGGTAGCCACCGGGAGTTGTTACAACCTGTCCACACATCCGTGACAGCTCGTAGAACACTCATCAACATCTGGTCAAGGTATACAAAAAATTAAAGTTCATTAGCATATCGTGCAACATTTTCAACAATGACGATTTATGGGGTACCGTATAATGTAGAAAATAGTGCTAAGTTTCCATTATCACCAAATGACCACATCTTCACTCTTATAATGAGACTAGAAAAATAACTTTTGAATGTGGGGAGTCAGTTTTAAGTTGGTCAACATGAGTTTATTGCAGCAATTTAATCATTTACAGCCTCCACAGTCATTGGGGTAGGCAATAAGTACTGGATGAAGTATATTTAGCCTACCTTTACAAACTCTTCCATTAGGGCTGAGTCAAATCCCTCCTCACAATCACAGTAAAGCTGCCGGGTGAATTAATACACTCTGATTGCAAGTGATGGCTGAAAATGCCCGCGTACATGAGTGCCTGGCGCTGACACTCATCATATCGGGATACGAAGAAAGAAAGAAAGGAAAGGCAGATTTTGAGAAACAACAGACATTAACTAAAGAAAATCCTGACTGACCATGGCCATGTGCAAATTATGAAAAGGTGGTCTGAACCACAAAGGCCCCACCCATTGCAGTAGTGAAAAGAGGGAAAGGTAACATAACTTTAGGATTATAGGGAGAATTGGGAAATAAGTGGTTCTCAAGCCACCGAGGCTCCTACAGCAGTTACATACTGTGGATTACCCCAATGACCTTCAAATGACCCCATAGAAAATGTTGTGGTATAAAATTGGTGACTATACGCCCAGGTTTCATGACCTTGGAACATTGTAGTGATGGACCTTGGATGACCCCACATACCCTTGAAATGATCTTCCACAACTTTTGACACTGAATGTTATCACACCATTCAGCCTACCACAATTGACAAGCAATTTTAACCCAATTGTTTACTGCCATATGGACCCTATAGCCAAGAAAAATTAAATGTTTGAGTGCCCTTTCAAACCCTCCAAAAAAATTTGGGGTCGGTAGGTCGCTATTTTTTTTTTTTTAGGAGAAGCATGCAAAGCCTGGTTTTTGTACATGTATAAGCTTATGCTATGTTGGGTTTTGAAACTCTACGACCCAGTTCTACACGAATGTTTTTCAGCGAAATGAAGTAAACCCGAAATACCAAAACGTCTTCTTCATATTCTCTATTTGTTACAAACCAAGAGTTCATTTATTATGTTTGTAAAATCAATTGATTTTAGTTATTTGCGAGGTAATATGTATATTTTGGTCCATTGAAAACCGTTTGGTCTATTTAAGCTAGAGCAATCGGGCGATCGCCCACTTCATTGACTACAAAGAATTCGGCGATATTCCCATAAAAATCATACACAATTATTGGTAAATAAAACTTCAGATAAGTACATATTATATCACCTTTTAATCCATCAGTAATGATTTTGTAAAAATCCAAGCTCAAAGTGCAGTTCATAAATCGTACTCAAAAGCGCTGGATTACTTCCAATACAATTTGGAAGTGCATCGCCATATTTATTGTTACTGCCACATCGCGCAGCCAATTTTTGGCCTTACTGCGCATGTTGCAAAAACAGCCACAGTTCACATTTGAGATTAATTGCACCGCGTTGTCAAATTCTACTGTCAGTTTTTATTGAAAAGTTACTGTTTTTTAACCCTTGTATCCTAAGACGAGGCTATAATTGGACACAAATTGTATGCAGATCAACTCATCACTCATTTCTGGACTATATTTTTCAGATGGCAAACTTGGAATTTCCCTGAAGGGAAGCAGATGGATGATTTTCTGCCGATGTTACTAAGGTGTGATTTTTTTTTATAAAAAATCCCAACTGGTAAACTCATCATGTTAACCGAAAACAAGCCCCGATAATGGACCCGACTGGACTGTACAGTGTTAGACGTTCAGCACACAAAACTCTATGATTGGGCTGCAGAATGGGCCAATATGGTACAACCCCGAAGGGGGATATCTAAGGTGTTCAGTCGTTATTGGACCATACGTTTTAGAAAAAGCAAGTGATTATGTCCATATAAAATCTCAAAATTGAGATTTGCACTCTCAAAAAAAAAAAAAACAAGCGACCGCCACCCCCGTATTTTTTCGATTTTTGGGTCGGTCGGGAATGCAATCAAACAATTTTTTTTTTCTCATTGGCCTATTGTCCTACATGACCCACCTCCGAACGTCACACATCAATCCATCACACATTCCACCTCCTACTTTAGACCTCTATGGAAGATGGACACACATACTTGCTTAGATCTCAATGGATTCGTGTTGCAATGGTTTATTAGCCATTTAGCCCTATTGTTACCTTTACCAACCCCACCCCATTTGACCCTAAATATTTGACCTTTGACCTATGACACGTGACCCCTCCTGAGGTATCTGCTGATTGATAAACAGCAATTTTTCATGTTATTCCGACGACTTACAGTGGCAGTTACTTTACTTCCGTCTGCATCAATAGTGAATCCTAGGTGGCAGGAGCAATAGTTTTACCACCAACCCTCTCATGACACAACCTTGACAACCCCCATTGTTCTCTCTGCAAGTCTTCTTACCTACAAAATCAAAGAATAAATCTGTCAATTAATCACAGCAGCATGCACTTAAAGCACTGGAACAATTTGCTGTTGAATTGCTACGTTATAGGATTTGTGCCTCCAGCAATCCATCCAAACAAAAAACCGGACACAAGCTATACATTGAAAGGTTGAATTTGTTTGGACCGACTAGCTGAGGGCAACGAAATATTACGTGGCACTTCTTTTACATCGAATACTGAGCTTTTAAAATTACAGCATGTCTCAAAAAAGGGTACAATCAGAAAATGTCATTTTTCATCATGATATTGGAAGAATTTTGATACAAGAATAGTTAGCTTAAAGAGAAGACAAAGCGTTAGATTACGTTTATTCCATTATGTGCTTGATTAGTTTAATCTAGAGATATTTGCATTTACTTGCCAGTAGTAGGTCAAAATCCACTTTGTGCCACGGTTCTCTATGCATTTCAATGGCCCAAACATCAATTATACCAAAATATGCACTGTTTTCTAAATGGATTCTGAGTTCAAGGAAGGGATTACACTTCACACAAAGCAAACTCATAAAGGTCTGATAGTAGGAATTTGCATATCATAAGTAGCCTTGAAAAAGTTGAAATATAAATATAAATGTATATGTTAATATACCACTCTGATTGCTATCCGCTAGGAAAACAATGGGACACCTTTCACATAAAACACCTAGAACTAATATTCTATTGATCCTCTACCAACACTGGCTGTTATCTCAGTGCAAGAGTGCATGACTACAATCTTGTCAAAATTGGTTGGAACACTTTGTGCAGAATTTGGTTCCCGCTCACTCATTTCAATGTTGGCACGAGCACGACACACTTGGGTGATCTCGATCCATATTATTTTCAAAACTGACTTGGAGGGGAGGGGAATGAAAGTTATTTTTACAATGCGTTCAAGCCTATATCTGCCTGCATAGCTGCCAATATTAACCAAGTGTTCCAAGGACTTATGAAAAAGAGGGTAGAATAAGGAGTTGACGGTTCAAGTCCGGCCAAGCGCATATGTTTTTTTTTTCAACACTTGTGTGTGCTGGCCATCTCCAAGATTAATTAAAATTTCTTGTGTTTTGTTTGGTTTGTTTATTATTTTAATTTTAAATCAGATTTTGTTACAGCTTTCCAGGAATCAACTAAATACCACAAAACACTTACTGCCACAGGTTGCGGAGATATGCCAGCAACCTGAGCCAGGAGTGGGCAGCAGCAGTAGAAGGAACCTAGTGAGTTATAGCAGCACTTCTGAACATAACGCCATTATCCAGGGCCCATTCATGGGTCTGAGTCAAAGTAAATGCGATGGGGAACATGATTAATGAATTCATCTTAACTAATAATTGCTTAAGCTTATAGAAATATATATACTTGCTATCATAGCCAATAAATAGTTATAAATCCATTTGTGTGGAAGCAGTATTTTAAGCATTGGGATTTCTGGCTTCTTTATCCCTCTGCTTCTTATCACTCTCATCCCCCACCCCACCCATTTCATTAAGGTGAACTGTTCCGATCGTGTTTGGGATCGCCCTGATTTACCCGGAAGTAATATCGAGTTTGATATCAGATGAAAGGCTGTTTTTTTCTCATTGTCGTCCTGAAAATTTGAGCCCTAAAATCCATTTTCATTCTCAAGATTAAACAAAAAACTGCCGTTTAGTGGTAACCATCACTATAGACACAGTATTGAATAGGGCTTTGCCACATGCATTATTGCATTACCATCAAAAAACCGCAAGTTCTCATGTCAAAGTAGAGAACACAAACAAAATTGGGAACAAGTACCTGAAAAAAGAGGATGAGTATTTGTATCATGGTTTGTGTGTTGTATGCATTCATGTATGCATTGAATATATAGTTTTTACTGATGAACTCCCCAGAAAGAACCTGCTGTTGGCTGACAGTCTAAAACCTGTCAGGCATTCACAGTAATAGCTGCCATCTGGATTTATGCATTGAGTGTTTTGTTTTGTTGGGCATTTCATGTAGCATTGCATATTTAGTTTGCTGACTGAACTCACCCAGACAAGATCTGCTGTTGGCTGACAGTCTAAAACCTGTCAGGCATTCACAGTAATAGCTGCAATCTGTATTATCATTGATTTAGAAGTACATGTTTGATTTTTGGTGCATTTGCATTCTGACATTGCATATTAGTTTGCTGACTGAACTCACCCAGACAAGATTGCGTGGCTGACAGTCTGAATCCTGTCAGGCATTCACAGTAATAGCTGCCCATTTTATTTATGCATTGATTTAGATGACATGTTTGGTTTGTGGTGCATTTCAAGTATGCATTGCATATTAGTTTGCTGACTGAACTCACCCAGACAAGGATCTGCTGTTGGCTGACAGTCTGAAACTGCAGGCATTAACCAGAAATAGCTGCCATCTGTATTTATGCATTCATGAGCACATGCATCTTCCTAAGCAAACTCATCCTTATCATGCCAAGAGACAATCATTTAAAAATAAAGCTTCAATCAAAACCAGGTTTCTAAGTTTTAAGAGTACATACACCCACCAAACAATCGGGGCAAACAATCAAATTAAATAGACTTTTTATTCAACATTGCAAACGTTTGACACAATGTACATGAGCTTCCTTATACTCTCACAAATATGGTACCGTCACTCCTCTTAATGTCGGGTACCCATGCTCGTTCATAGGAATGAAAAAACCCCTTCTTTTCCCATTTTTTGCGTTAAAAAACACCCCTTTTGTGCAAAATTGCGAAAATTTAAGGCAAAAATATACCCCTTTTTTCAAAAAACTAAAAAATTAAAAAAAAAAAAAAAACCTTTTCAAACAAAACACGAACTATGGAACTACAGTCAACGGAAACACAAATAGCGAATGAGCAAAATATATCAGTATATTCGTCAACTGAGATGTGATGATGATACTTTGGTGATGGGAATCCATTCCAGAAAATCACGGACAAAAATATAACGTGTATACGGGTTTTCTTGCGATGGTGGGACCACCCTACTACCCACTTTTCAAAATTTCGCGAACTTACAAAGAAAAAAGTACCCTTTTTTTATTTCGCGAAAAAATAAAATTTGCAGAAAACTGCCTTGTATTGGCGATCTACGAACGAGCAGGGGGACCCGACAAATAAGAGAAGTGATGGACCGAGCACGAGCATTAGACAAAGGCGAAATGCCAACAGTTCATGTGATGACCCATAGGGATGCTTATCGGGGTCATGTATAGTAAACTTTGTTTTGAAAAAGTCTATTACAAGTTCTATTACAGTTCGTTTGGTATAGTCATTTCTCTACCTCCGTGGGGCAAAGTTTTTGGGGATTTGTAAACCTTGACGCAGCCTTTTACGCACTTTGTGCGCGCGATACAAACGCCTTCGTTTTAAGCCAGCGCGCACGTGTACTGGTGCGGACTGTTTCAATCTCGCGCTGAGTCCACTGCACGGAGGAAGGCAAATGAAGTACAGATGCATGGGGGATCTTTCCCCTTTTGGTCTTACCTAAATTTTTCACTTAATGTGCACCTGGCCTAACTTTTTATATTTCATTGTGTTTGCTAATGCCTAACTAGTTATTTATTACATTATGCTTGTTTTAATCATTATGAGACAAATACTTGGGTAATTTAAACGAAATTTGACTGATTTAAAATTTACACCTTATTACCATGTTCACCCTATTCCAAGGTGGACCCAACATTCTGTTTCAGCAGCCTTCAGACTATAGAAAACCATCTTTAAACCTTCTTCCCCAAACTCTGAGAATAGGATTCTTATTTGTAACCCTCTATTTATATACCCTATCAACAGGTACCCACTTGAGTTTTTCATCCCGGGGTTGAGTGCAGGGGTTCTCAATTATATTAGCTGCAGGGTCAAAGAATGCTGAACATCGTTTGAAAGTTCCTGTTCCCTGATATTTAGAGAAAGTCGAGGGCCAAAAATCAATGGTTGGCGGGCCGGATTTGGCCAGCGGGCCGACCTATTGAGAACCCCTGTTGTAGTTGTGACTCCCTATGAGATGCTGTGTAAAACAGTTGCAGTACGTAACCAGGTAAATAGGTTGTGGTACACTCAGTCTGACCAGCAATCTAAAACAATTGCATTTAGTCCCAGGATGAACCTTATAAGTTTTATGTATGTAACCAATTGGGTTTTATGAAAAGAAACTGAGTTGGAGTTCAACCTTTCTGTCAAATGTGAATTGCAGTGCCATTAAAATATCATGGAAATTATATAGAGGATAACTTAGCTTTTGTCCTTTCTACCTAACCTACACAGCTAGTTCCATTGGATGTAATTTATAGCCAGTGTCGCAGCCACAAGCCACAACGCCGTTATTGTTATGACATTGGTGTTCACAGCCACCGTTATTGGTATCAAATGGGTTGATTGGTGCATCATAAGCTGAAATACAAAGAAAAATTATGTTCCATATTACTTCCTTTGACATTTTTCAAAAAATTGTTTGTCTTATGAAATACATAGGACTATATATTTCTTATACCTCATACCAGCCACCAAGTTCCAACAATATCCCAACAACAGGGGTATTAGCTAGGCCGAACTCTGAGTGCCGGTTGTAACTCTTCAAATTTACTAACACTTTTGGCACATATGGAGTTATTTGCCAATTTAGTGGTAATTTTGTTTTTCCACTTAAAGGGGGGAGGATGCCCCGATTTGGGATACAAAGTTATCATTTGTTAGACTGGCCTCACTCCAAAAAGACCCCATCTGTAACGTTTCGGCGATATTTCTATCAGTTTTGATGCGAGATCTAAAAATGTGATTTTATAAGCCCCATAGAGTACTGTGTAACAGTAATATTGGGACCAAAATGTAGCATATGTTCACTATAACTTCCAAACCAAACATCCTTTGCCTAGATTTCACCAGGGTAAATGAGAACCATAAGTAGCGTCTTATGTACCAAAATGTTGACCACTTCCACGTAAAATCTGGGGCTTCTGGGGACGAGGCCATATAGCGATCGGCATGGACCTTTAAGTAAAGTGCCGGTCAGCAACCTTCCAAATGACCCTTCTCTGCGGCGGTGGGAGCAAGTGCTGTTATGGACCGGCCACCGCGGCCGCAGTAGCTAGTATAATTCCTGCCCAACACCAACCCCGATCATTCAGGCCCGTACACAGGGGGGTGAGGGGTCCGCCAACCCCAAATTCACAAAGGGGCAAAAGGTTCACTGTTTGCTGATTTTTTGATAAAAAGGTCCAAAGTCAAGTTTTAAAGAAATTTGAAAGAAAGTCCACTTTTGGTGTGATGAGATGGCACAAAAGGGACCATTTAGGGGAGTTCGGTCTACTTTCAAAAACGGTTCAACCTTGCGAAGTCCCACACCCCTGAAAAATAAATTCTGCATATAGCTCTGCCTGATTTAAAAAACCATAATCCCAACCTTAATACAACTAACACCACATTAAGGCATTGGACAAGAATCAAGACAATTTATTTCCATAATTTTTGAAAACAACACAAAAATTTACCGGGTGCTATTCTTTTCAAAAAGACTGAATGTAGGAGGGCGCCTTACGCATATCGAACAGTTACACAGATTGATAAAGTATAGGCCTTGATTTTGTAATGTCACTGAGGCAGAGTGATGGCATGTAATAAATTCTCAAATTACCGTTTGGAAATACCCCAATTGCCAAATCGAGCAGGTGGGTGTACTACCCCCGGGGGGGGGGGGCATTTTTCTTCCCCCCTAGTTTTCCCCCACCCACTCGACCGAAAGAAAAATTAGGGATTTTTGGCAAAAATTTGCAATTTGGAGGGTGGCCAAAAAAAAATCACCCAAATTTGGGAGGAAATCCGCATTTGGGCCAAAATTGGTTAAAACATCCTCCAAATATTTCATACTTTGCCCCCCAGAATTTCACTTTTGCCCCCCCCCCAAGAAAGAGAAATTCACTTCGGCCCCTGTTTGCCTTCCCAGAAAAAAAGGTTCGGGCGCCCGCCCACTGCCCGAATAAAATAAAATGATCTCGGGAAGGTGATGGAAAGATCAGAGACGCACAGATCCTCACCACCTAAATTCAAGGCACTTATCGGTGATTTGCCTCAATCAGAAAATCAAAAAAAAATCATAAAACATCAGATTTTTGATGTCTGTAACATGTACAGTATCCTAAACATGCCCTGCAAATCGATAAGACCAGAAGCCACCTAATACGGACCAAATCATATATTTTAGTCATTGCTCTCCGTATGCGAACACTTACTACAAACACGTAAGTGAAATGGAGATACTATCTGTGAACAAGGTTGTCTTCCCTTTCTGGCCAATTCTTCAGTTAGTAAAAAGTAACTGAAGGGAATTCTACAAACTTCTAATGCAGTTTAAAGTACTTTCTGCAAATTTCGAAAGATTTTGACTCTTCCAAGTTGAATCCCTGATATGAGTCTTAAAGACATGAGGAGATTTCCAAGAAGAGAAAGAAGCGCCCCCCCCCCATTTTTTTCGAACCCGGGTTTTTTTGATATTTGTACATACGTTCCAAGATTATTGATTATAGATCACAACCGAAGTGAATAGCCGGAATAAGCAGTCTTTAATATATAATATGATGATTTAGACTTTCTGTCGTGCACGACAGGAAAGTCAAAGCACTGTGTCTATGGGCACTTACGTAGTTAGACAAGTTCCAACACAAAGGTGTTGCTGTTTTTCTTTGTACTGGTTGTCAAAAAAACCTTTGGAACGTTTCTTGGTAGGATGGTTACATCGATTTGTGCAATTTGAGAGAAATTTCGTTATCTTAAAAAAATCTCCTCCTGTCACTTTAACCATTGCAGTACAAGAAACAAAAAAAAAATTAGAGTGATTTGTTAAGAGGTCATTTGATTCAATTTACTGACATCTGCAGTACAATCTTTGTTTATATAAAGTGTGGCTTCATTGACAATCATTTGTTAGGAAAATTTTAGCAAAAACTTTATCTCTCAAATATACAAAACACTTGGGCATTTACCCCTACATTAGTCAGTGCCTTGCGAATATTGGCTGCTCCCTACCCATAGATTCCTTGTTTTACAGCCATGACACTGAAAGATCTTATTTTTCTCTGCTCCCTGCTCTCACTTGTTCACCCAGGTCTGTAACAAGGATTTTCTTGTTTTGGGGAGGGGCCCGGGGGAAGGGCAATATTTTAAAAGGGGACCATAACCCCAAATTCCCTCCCCCCCCCAAAAAAAGTGGCCCTTTTTATGGAAATGTTAACCTTTTTTGAAAAAAAGCACACAACCCCTAAATTTGGGTTATTCCTTCATGTAATTTCTGCAGAGTTGAATGGTGTTAGGGGAGTTTATTCTGTATAGGCTTAATTGATTTCTTTCATCCAAGTCTTACACCAAGGATACACCAAAATTGATTCACTTCACTCACAAAATCTAATTTGTTGGCCTCTTTGAGCCCTTTTGATTTTTTTTGGGGGGGGTACATTTTGGAATGGGGTCCTGTAAACTGTTCCACACACTGATTGATGTGAAGCTCTCAGGCATACCGTTACATGATATAAACCTGGTCATTATATCAACAGGTAGGAGCTATGCAGGTACATCCAAGCTTGATTGTATGTAAATGACTTGTAAGACAATACACATGTAAACATGCCCCTATAACAGTGTGTTGGTAATGGTTGTGCATAGTTCTATGATGATGAAATCTCCACAAGTAATTCTGTTAGTTTCACAGGATTGTCAGGTTTCATTAACAGACAAACAAGACCATTGTCAAGGTCAGTGCAGTTAACAATGCTGTCTGCTACTATTGTTGCGATTAATCAAAACTTGTATCTTAGGGCACCCCAATAAATGTATCATGACAGCAAAGTGCATGTGAAGACATTATGTTGCCCACCCTTATGTTACACAGGTAGAGCATGTCCCTTGTGCATCAGAGATTACAGTGCACCGTTGTCATTTTATTATGACATGAAAATGTACAATTTGGTGCAATTTATGTTTGGATGAAGACATACTATGACTTTTGTCAGACAATTACCCTCAATTTTTAACTGAATTTGCAATTTTGACATGTTGATATTTTGACATGTTGATTTACATATGTGACCCATCACATCAAAAGCTGCCAGTTGTCGCTCAAGGTTCAAGTTGAGATTTTATTTGCATCAAAAAGCCCATATTATCAGCTTTAAAATGATACCTCTCATGCGTAAATTGGGTGTAGCATTACAATTTTATGAGGAAAAATGGGGTTAAATTTCTTTTTATTTTCTTTGTTTTTTCATGCATAATTTAAATAATATATTGAAATGCAAATTCCCGACAACTGGTAGGTTTTGATGTGATGAGTCACATATACAATTTAATTTTGTTTTTGATGGACCCTTCTTGCAGTAAACCCTCACTCGAATTATATATGTCCCAATACAGCTTGTGAATTTTAGAAGCTGGTGAAATATGTCCTATAATGGATTTTTTGGTGATCAAAATTGCACTTTGATTTTTTTCTTACCACAATGTTCTATGAAGAACTGCAAGTTATGAAAAATACAAACTAATAATTCCAATTATACATTGCTGGAGACAAGGAAAATGTGGGTTGTATGTCTTCATGAAAACATAAGCCTAATTATTGCTTAAATCTGATATCAGAATGTGATAATTTGGGTGTTTTGAGAGGAACAAAATATTTTTCAATTCTAGAGAGAAAAAATACAGCGTTCACTGAACATATGTATCGTCTGCTATCGCAGTTTGTGAATGGAGCCAAAGGTCACCAACATGTGGGTCACTACTCAAGGTCCGTTGTATGCAAGTATCATGAAAATGTGTGCACATTATGTGGAAACAGCAGGCAATTATATTTAGGGTTAACATTTGGGTCAACATTTTGACCACACACACACACTACCGGAGCAATCCCAATGTGCTCTCTTGCAGATGATACAAAATTGTTATGTTCATTAAATTTTTAAACCTTCAAGGGAACTTTTGACTAAAATCTCAAGCATTGCTGTGTCCTACCTTCTGCCGTGTAGTCTGCTAGGAAGCCCGCTGATGTGACAGACTCATCACTAACAAACCTTACCAGCATCATATTGGTTGATGACACTAGAGTACCTGGGGTGTTATTACCACAGAACAGACCAACCAATTCTGAATCTGAAAAATAAATCAAACGCTCTTCACTTAATCCATGTCTAGGAAACAAAATAGTAATCAACAACATTGAGTAATTTTGATGTTTTGAGATTGTAAAACATGTTATCAATTTTAAATGTTTTATTACTTATAGACCCCTTTTTCACGCCAATTTTGCTATAGCAATGGCTCGAGTTTTTTTTTCAAAATTTTCTCAATTTAGTCAAATTTTCTCAATCAAAACCCAAAATTTTCTAAAAATTGTTGGAAAAATAGACCAACACAATGCAAGTGACAGGGACATGCCACAAACATTGGTCCATTTTCAAACTTCTGGTGTATCAATGACCCCCCTTTTTTCATGCCAATTTTGGTATAACAATGGGTCTTTTTTCAAAATTTTATCAAATATGTTGGAAAATTAGTCAAATTTTCTCAATATGAAGCCAAAATTGTCCAAATTTGCTTAAAATGTCAAAATTTAAGGAAAAATGGAAAATTTAGGTTAAAATTTGACCCAAAATTTGCATCTATGGTATAACTATGGGTCCCGTTTTTGGCAAATATTGGTATAGATATGGGTCCTACTTCCAGACTCTTGGAGGCACGTCCAAACTTGAGAAGACCCCCCCATGCACCCTTCTACTGGTTGATATGGCACTTATGTTGAAGGCTGCCTGTACTTTTCAAAAGAGAATATTTTGGAAAGTGTCCTTGCATGTGTGCATATACAGATAAAATAATTATTTGTGACACAATCTAGGGGAATCAGTTGCATGTTGGTAATATAACTTCAGAGAAGTTGCTAGACCTTTTAAATGACTGATAGTGTCTTTAAGTCCAAGTCCAGCAGGGGCTGGAATATATTGTTTGAAGAAGTACAGCTTAAAGCATTGAATGAAAATTATGAAAAAGCTCTATTGGGTGTAGTCATTAGTATGCCATTTACTAGAAATGTGGCAGAACTCACAAAAAATTCTTCTATATATTTTTCTTATACGATACAGCATCAAGATATTTGAAACCATCAGCGTACCTTGATTGAGTTAAAATGCCCTAGATACATTTCAAACAACAAACAAGAATCTGTGCACTTTCTCTGCCAATAACTTGACGCAATTAATTTAGCGACACTTAACTCATACCCTGGATTGTGTCACCATTTATGATAATCAATTAATTACACAACCATAAACTGGCCATAAACTAGGCTAGTGCAGACTCACCTCTGAATGGACCGTCTCTGATTTCCACATAGTCATAAGTGCAATACAGTGTTGATCCTTCTAGTTCAAACGTCGCAAAATGCAAACGTATTCTCATCTTTGGTGCAACAACAATTTTGAAATAACAATCCATGTTGTTTAGATATCTGCCTGGATAATTGGGTGAATGGATTTGTCCGTTTGGTCCAAATAAAGTCCTGGAACAACCTAGAGGTACATTGGAGAGACAAAAAATAGATGATACATATAACTGATACAAATACTGATACTGACACAGAGCTATCTCTGTGCTTTGTTCCTGTTCAAATTATTGGTATAACTGTAATCATAGGTAGGAGATGGTCCACGTTGAAACAATACATGGAACATGGTGCTGATATATTGAAATAAAATGTTTCATCCAAACATTATGGGTTAATTGTTAGAGCCCTCTTACCCACCCAACCCCCTTTAACCAATACAACCCACTTTATCCAATACAACCCCCTTACCCACTCCTACTCCCTATCAACCCCAACCCCCTTACCTGCCCCAACCTCCCTTACCCACCCAACCCCATCCTAAAAGTAATTATGTGGTACAAACCAATATTTAGCCAAAGGAAAATATGCATCTCATCTTGTTATTTTTTTAATTTCTGGTTTTCTGCAATTTTTAGGCAAATTATTATCGTTATTAGTATTATTAATAATGTGAATCAGCAGAATTGTTTAATTTGTTTGGTAAATATTTCATCTGGCCTGAACTAATGAGTGATGTCATAGCTTTCATGCAGCTATTGTGCACGTTTATCACACACGCTGACTTTGTATGTTCGCAGTTACAGCTGCGGCTTACTGCGATTTGCACGTTTGAGACTGCGTGAAAGCTATGACATCAGTCCTTAGTTCAGACCGGACGAAGTAGAGATTGCCCTTGTTCACAATTGCTGAATGAAAAAATACAGCTCCCTGCCAAAGAATTACAAATTTTTTTAAAAACAAATGGAAAAAAACACACTCAACAACAATGCTGTCAGCAAGATTCAATGCAAATGTCAAACTTAGAAGATGGGCATAATGTTAATGCTTGTTTTCATTTATTACTGAGCATGAGCACATGCTAAACAATGCAGCTAAAGGCAAGAAATCAAAAACACAACATAACCAAGTAAAGAAAAAGATGCAATGTTGCTGACATAAAATACAAAAACATGCTATAAGAGCTCCAGTTTTGCTACAAAACTATAAACCCATAGAATTTACACTGCACTGCAATTGAATATGCAACTAATAAGTAAGCATTAACATTTTCAGCTGAATATAAGAAAATGGACAAAATAAAAAAAAGAATTTGTTTCAGACTTCCATCAAAATAATGAAAAATAATAAAGAACAAAGCTTGAACACACTTCAAAACACAAATTTAGTTATTGCTGAAAAGGAATGTGATCATTATTACTTTTTTCATCAATCAGAATTATGTCATCTTGTATCTCACTTTAATGAGCTTGATAAATACTCAATTTCCATTCAATGTTGGGCAATAATATCTGGATGTCACTTGTTTTAAATGCATTAATTAAAATTCTCAAATTACCATTATCAATAATACAACATCATGATTGGCTTAAAGGTGCAACGAGAGATTTCAAATAACAGATGTCCCCAAAAAATGTAAAAATTCTGATGTTGGCACTGGTGTAAAGCTTTCTATCAAAAATATCCCCACCTGAAAGGATTAAAGTGAGAACTGTTTCTTTGGTACAAAAAATTTGAAATTACTAATTTCGTATAGGAGCAAATACGAAATTCAGCCTACGTTTTCTATAGAAATATAAGCATATACAAATCACCTTTTGTTTTTATTTTAAGTTATTTCTGTAACCAAATAAAAGGTAGGGAATTTACTGTGCATCTAATCTATATGAAATCACTACATATCACAGAAAATATGGATGACTTGAAATCTCTTGTTGCACCTTTAAGCAGGTCACAAAAGACCATTATTTTATGACAACAGGTTGCGATTGTGTTTGATGCGCAAATATATTGTGATGCATATAAACGCTCCTCTAAGCATTTGAACCCACTAATCATTATTCATTTTTGTCATCGTAGATATGTGTTGAGTACTTGGCCAGATGTAAACAACTTCAACTTTGGTACAAGAATTGATGGAATTCTCATCAAATTTTGCTATTTTCAAGGTATTGGTAAATGAATGCCCTTAAAATTAAATAATGGATTCAGCTCTGCATTGCCTGGTATTTAAATATTTTGACTGTCAATGACTCATTATTCTGGCATAACATAGACTGCACACCCTTCATTTCTTAAATGCATACACTTATATATACTTTGTCTCGTCTGAAGTGGCAACATGCCCGTACACCCAGTGCCGCCTTTCAGTGGCAGTGCGCTTGTGCTTTACCTACGCGCGCGCTAAAAGTCGGTTCAGTCTATATGCTCGCGTTGTTACTTCATAGTTCAAGCTGGACAGAGTATAGTTTGATGACAAATAAATCTTCAAGGGCATCTGTTATGCAAAATACTTGATAACTCCCTCATGGTTGTTAGCTGTTGGTGGAGCACTTTTAATGACACACAAACTTTAAACTTTTGAAAAGACTGCTACATCATCAACATGTAATGATAACAAAGTTGCAACTGTTTGTAATGCATACAACCCAATGCCCGCACGGCCGCACCATTGTAGTCTCATGCATAGATCACTGATATGTCTCTACCAAACAACATGCAAATACAGGGTGGGTGCAAGACACTTGGAGTTGGTCAACATATGCATAATTTGTACCAAAATTACTTATCAATCCAAGCTCATGCTGATTTATTTATAGTATCTATAAAATAATGTACTATATCCCCTATTTGTAATCTTTGTACATGTATCGGTATCCACACACACTCACACACACACATCCCCTCACAGATGCACACATGCATGCCCACATGTACACACACACATACCCTCACACATACACACAAACATACACACACCCCCACATGCGCATACACACACTGCAGTGCACACACCTGTCCTCATCCCCCATACACACACTTATTATTTTTATGTATTCATGTCATTTGACCTGATTCTGATATATCCATGTGTTTGCTTCAAGTAAAATTTCAAACTTCTGTACTCCCCAATTCCACCATCTATCTTCTATCTTGTGTATTCATGTTTTTTCTTGAAAAGAGCTGAAAGCAACCATAAATCATACTTGAACACTTACAAATTGTGTTTTCACTGCAGAATAAAGAAATCAAATAATGGAAATTGCAAATGAAATAAAACAAAATAGAGTGTAAGTAAAATGCTACCATTAACAATGAATGGATGAATGGCAAATTGAAATTAAATTATTGCTTAAAGGTGCTATGAGAGATTTCAAATAACAGGTGTCCCTAAAAAATATGAAAATTCTGATTTTTGCACTGGTGTAAAGCTTTCTATCAAAAATATCCCCATCTGAAAGGATTAAGCTGAGAATTGTTTCTTTGGTACAAAAATTGTGGAATTTCTAATTTCCTATAGGAGCAAATAGGAAATTCAGCCTATGTTTTCTATTGAAATATAAGCATATACAAATCGCCCTTTGTTTTATTTTCATGTTATTTCTGCAACCAAATAAAAGGGAAGGAATCTATTGCGTGTCTTATCTATATGAAATCTCTACATATCAAAGAAAATATGAATGACTTTAAATTTCTCGTTGCACCTTTAAGGAACAAAATTATTATTATTATTACAATGAAGACCAATTTGAAATTCAATGACCTTTCTTATATAGAAATGTTGTGATTAACATTTTATAACTCCAAACAAGAGTTAAAATGCATTAATGGGTCAAAGAGTAAAAACATTTTTATTGAGTTATCAGTTGCTGCTTTCTTTCACTTACATGTAAATGATTAATTTACTGATTAATTGTAGGCCTGGTTACACCCCTAGCTGTGGATGTAAACTTCTGTGGACTACTATATGACATGATTGCCTCCAGATTGCCTGCATAATGCTCCGTCAGTGCAGCCAATAACAAGTCAGAAGATGCAAAGATGCACACAATATGATATTCACTTACTTTTCATAATTTGGCCATGAGTGGAATTAAAGTACTTGATGTAATACAACCAGATATTCTTTCTACCGTGACGACGCACTCTGTGTTCCCGAACTGGGTGTTTGTGTGAAAGGGAATGGGTGTAATGAATTGGCTTCTGATAGAATTTGACAATTTCATTACATTAATAATTGTTCTTTTTAAAAGCAGGTCCTTGAGTTTGCCTATTTTAAAACATAACCAGTTTGGAGGGTAAAGATTTAGATAACACTATCATTTTATTAAAACATGCTGCTAAAATTAATTAGAGTGGCAACTAAATTACTGCTGGATATTTTAAAGGTGTATTTCATGATGCTAGCATATTCCTTTTAGTTCTGTTCATGGACAAGAAAAAAAAATCCCAATTTCCTGCAGGGGTACTTAAGTAATCAGATCTCACATGATGGTTGATCGCATCAAAATCTCAAATTGTTTGAGGTATATTGGGAGAAAAGCTGTCGATCATGAAATGCCCCTTATCATTGGTTTATGCCTTGAATGAGGGTTATCCAGGGCTGTTAGTTTTAGTTATTTTTACTTGGTATTTATTTGATTTGAAAATTGTCTGTTTAGACAAATACTCAATAATGAATATCAAGAATGATTGCGATCTTTCTCTCATGATAAAATAAAAATACAGCGTTCCACAGAACGCATGTGCCGTCTACCATCATGATTTGCGAAAGGGGTAAAAGGTCACATGGGGTCATTAGAGGTCAACCTGTGTTTACCCCATGACCCACACAGCAACACATTGCTGGACCAATACTGGACCAATATTGTGGTTTTTTATTGGCCTTGTATTGGCTTGGGCCAGCGTTGTATTACTATACTAGTGGCTGCTGCTTGCTGCTTCGGTTGCCAATACTGGACTAATATTGAGTCGCCATGTATGAAACCCCATCTCAATTGCCAATGGAAAACCAACTAATGGCCCAATATAGGTTGGTAGTATGATGCCAATCATTTCAATGATAGGATTTGTGTTGTGTCTGCTGACTCGGGCTGCCAATATGGACTAATTTGGTGCCAATATGAAACCCCATATCAAAAGTTGCGCAATGAGACAACCAATATGGCCCAATAGAAGTTGGTAGTATGGATCAATCAATATTGCCGAGAAAAAAACCAATTTTTTAGTCCCTTGAAGACCATAATTGGTTTCCCAAAATATCGGGTACACCACAATTGCGCCCGATGCCAAGATTGCCGATGGGAGGGGAAACCAATATGAGTCCAATACACAGATGCTATCTGGGGAGTCCTTATGGAAGTGTTTTGACCAAGTAATCAGTTAATGTGTATGAGAATATGAGTCCAATAGTACACAGGATATGGTAAACATTTTCAACACCACACCGGCACACCCAAACAACACAACAACACACCCACACACCCAAACCTGATACTATTAACACACAGAACCAAAGTAATGTGTCAATCTTCAAGCAGACGACACAATGACAAAGACATATGGGCTTGGTTTTTACTACTTTTAACTATTTATTTAAGCATGCATATAACAAAAAAAGAGACCCCCCGTTCAACAAGTCCTATTCAAGTCAAACAGCAGCTGCATATTTGGTGGCATTAACGAAATGTCAAAAAAAAAATCAACTGCATGGTTGCTTTCTACGCGTTACATATTATGGCTAATGCATTATCGATATATACTACGTTTGCTTCTTTTTTTTCCCTGGTTGTAGAGCTAGAGGTTTCTTCTTTTTGTCACTAGTCAATACTGGTGGTTTATCTACAACCAAAATGGGAGCAGAATTAAATTTAAAAAGTGATATTTCAGCAAGCTGATTTTGTCTAGAGGCATTCATATAATTATTTTTAATTTTTTAGGTTTTTTCTTTTTTTAAAACTTTAAAAATATGCTAGGGAATTCTCGTTGACGCTCCATTAACGTTCCACTCATTGAATTCCTCGCAAGAAATAAAACAATTTGCAATTGCAACATGTACTTTAATACAGGACAATTTTGCTAGATTCTCAAGCAAGTTTTTTAGAAAATCAATAAAATAGTCAACTAAAAAAAAGCAGTCCAAGGCATTTTTTTACCATTCACTTGATTGGGAAATAATAAATCAGGTACACTGTAAAAAATTAACTGTGGGCAATTTACAGTGAAATCTGTAAAATTGACAGTATTTCACTGTAATTTGGAAATACCGCAAAGTACTACTGTAAATTTAATGTTTCATTATTCCAGTCCTGTGATTAACAAAATTAAAAGTGGTGCTTTTATTCAAATTCTAATGAATTATCAACATTGTTTATACACTATTATGAATCAATTATATGATTAAATACTGTAAATTTTACAGGAACTTGTGGCATCTATCAGCTTTACGGATTTCATTCATAGTTACTGTTATTTTACGTTTTAAATGTATAATTTTACAACAAACTGTTAATTTTACAGTATCATCCACCAAAAAAATTTTTGATAGGGCCTAACTAATTTTAATGTCCTCATTGTTCTTATTCTCCACACATTCAAAATCTCTGTAATAACGCCCCACTATATATGTTTTACGTGGTTTTGATTAAATTAACTTTTAGAGTAACTTTAATTTTTTTTTACAAGGTTTTGTTGGCAAAATGGATCCCCAGGATTTGTCCCATAAAAAGTTACAATGTCTTTTTTTTTTACAATTTACATAAATTTAATTCCACTTTTGGTTTAAATTTCTGATTTTGTTTTATTCATTTTTTCTTTTCATTTTTCTTTTGCCATTTGTATGCTAAATAAATTAGTGTACAATTGTTTATTACAAAACTGCAAAAATAACTGACAATTTTGTATTTTGCTGTTGTTTGTTGTTTTTTAACAAATCACTAGGTGCGACTTAAGACCAAAGGCCCTTTTTTCACAATTGGACATCTATATGTAAATTATATCAATAATCAAAATTAACCCTAATTAAATTAATGACGATAATCAGTCTTAGACAAACTCAGAGCTACTAAGTAATAGATAACAACAGGAGTTAATTAAGCGCATTTTAATTTTTATCATGTACAATTTGCTGCTCAGGCAAACTGGGGTCCCCCTGATTCATCTTTATAAGTCAAAACTGCCGAAGACCACACCTTCCCTGGAAGCAAGGTCCCAATTGGTCAGGATTAGTGGTATTTGTAAACAAGATTTCTTTTGACACAAGTTCTTGTTCTCAAACAACAATAACACAGATAAGATACAGGCTCTGAGTGCAAAATGTACAATTATTTTTTAAAACTTTCACAACAAGATTTGATGAAATATTTATAGAAAATAAAAAGCGAATAACAAAATCTGAAATTTCCCAATTTTTGAAGTGTTCAATTAAACATTTATTTTCGGATTTTGGTTGACATGATGCATGGTCAATAACAACAACACTGATTTGGGGTTCTGTACCGGATAGAATTGTACCTAAATTCCTGTCCCCCAATGTACCACGATGTACGAATAGATAATCATCATCCATGGCATGCTCACGTTTTTGTGGGCACCTCCTTTAAACTATGATGTCGCGGTCATTTGTTTGCAAATATTACAACACAATCACATGCACCATTTACTGAAAAAATGTAGGTAGCAAGATTGACTTCTGGCCCGTTAAACCCAAAATCCATGTATTGGACTAACAACAGCGGCAGGAACTCCCACTAAGTGGTGTCAAATTCATAATAATCTCTTAATGCTGACTCAGAAGATTTGAATATTTCTTTTTGTGTGTAGTAATGAAAAATAGTTCATCTAGAACTAAAGATAGTCTCCTAAACTTGCTTAATCCAAAGTAGAGATGAATCAGATTTTTCTCGTTTTCATGCAGTAAACATTTATGCACAGTATAACAGTGCCAAATGTGTAACCGGTATAACGAAATTCCGGATCTGGAATTTTTTTTGATTTTATGACAAAGTTGAATTTTCTGTATGACGACTTCGATTTGAGCTTGTAGTTCACACAGCGATTAGTAATATGGACAAGCATTATTGTATGCAAAAACACAAGAAACATGTTGGTGCGGGGCACCAATGTATGCCGCTCGCAATGGCAGATTATTTAAAACATCCTAAATAGCCAAGAATTGGAGAGATAAATAAATTGTCCCAACACAAAATGCATGTGTAATGTGACTTTTATGACAAAACTGAATATGGTATAGATAGTGGTATCGTAAACTTAACTCAATTTCAACTATACTCTTGTTCAAGTTTACCTAACTGTAGTACCTAAAATCGACTCAACCATCGTACTGATTCAGGGTCAAAGAATTGTCAATATTTCCGAATATGCATGATATAACCAGGCCCTGCTGGCACTTCGCCCACTCGCCTGGTATTTGACCCGCACAATAAAACGGGAATAGAACCTTGTATCAGATCCAATATAAAGTTGTATAAAAACAACTGAAAATACAATCTCTCTCACACTGTATCATCATTTTACTTACAAAAAACTATTTTTGTGTTTGCATTAATTTTTATGCCATGTTCATCACAACCATTAGTAATTTTAGCACTGTTCAATCATTTTCATTGTCATTAAAAATTGTTATGACCACGGCTCTTCAGGCTTCAATACAGCAAAAACTGCCATGTCTGTCAGTACTCCACATCTATAGCCCGCGCTCACCCCGCGCGGGGCAATGATTGTTTGAAAATCGAGTTGCGGCCCTCATCGGAAATTCTCTGAGGTCCGCCTCTAAGTCCGGCTACAAGTATCAAATTCAGTTTAACAGTTGACTATTTCAGTCTATACAACTAGTTAAGCAGAATCAAAACATTGTAAAAATGACCCCTAAGGGTGTCATTTCATTTTAGGCAAATGTTGCTTCTTTCAATATACACTAAAACTGGGTAATTACTGTTAGGAGTCCACCGTAAAGCAACTAATCATGCTGTCCGTGGTGAACTAGGAAACTTTTCCAATTTTCCTAACTTGTAGTCGAGTGCAAATATTTGTGGACCTTGAATGATAAGTGCATAAAGGCTGTACTCTTTATTATTGATTACTTTATAGTTGAAAGTAGAAAACGATGTGATTTAAATTTTACCTGGTCTTCAGCTCTGATTAACAAATGTTTTAGAGAATGTTTAAACCTATATATATATGAATTAAGAACAAAAAAATAAAAAATTTTCAAAATCCAAATTTTCGAAGTATCCTAGTCATTTAAAGTCAGGTCTATTCTTCATCATGGACATTGACCATACAATCACTTCAGCCTAAACTAGAACTTACAGTCAATCTAAAAAACGAGTAAGTCTGGAAAACTACATTGTTTTTGTTTTTAACGCTAATGCAAGATCCCATGTTTAGTAAACTTAGGATAAGTTCACATAATCTCATGATTGGGAAAGGATGTTCTTCAATTCCAAAGACACCCTGTGAAGATAGCCTTTGTACAACTGTAATTCTATACATTTGAAAATGAGTTTCATTTCATCATGGAATGTGCATTTCATTATGATAATCGTACAGATTTAATGTTAAGAGAAACCGTTGATATTGATAAAATTTTTCTTCTTGGGATATGTTTAAATACATCATGAGTGCTCAAGATTAGTGATATAACTCAAACCATACTACATGTGTAAATAAAGTTTCAAGCTACGTTTTGAGAATGTCTTATAACCTGTCTATGTATTTGTATCTGTATTTGTATTTTGACTGAACCTTTTGTAAGGTGAATGTCTAATAAAACAATCATATAGATGATGTGACCTATGAAACTCACATGGTTGACATTCCAGACGCCCTCTGTTGTTTCTGGCAGGCAAAAATATACAGTAGTTTCTGTGACAGACCACATAAAATCTGGTTATAAATTACTGGCAGAATCTTCTTCCTGATCTAAATTGGGCACAAATGCAGCTGGTAGCATAGCTTATTACTGCATTGGATAAAAAGTTAGTATTAATTTAATTCGACCAAAGGTTACAGCAAAAAACGAATTTCCCCTGCCAAGTATAGGTGCTTTGGCCTGCCATTTCTCTCTTACACCAACGGGGGGCGCCATAAACATCAACACATGTCACAACAAAAAAAAAAAAAAAAAAAAAGCATCTATACATTGGTTCCTTTAGAGTATATTTTTTTGTTCATAATATTGAAAACATGTCCCTCGCGGATTAAAATTTTATGGAAATTGG